>JAGFPH010016478.1:0-19252 GCA_018207615.1 Philaenus spumarius
ATACCACTCACTGACTCACTCATCACGATTTCTCAAAAACCACCGAACGGATTGAAATGATATTTGGTATGTAGCTTCCTCTAGGGCCATAAGTGCTCACTAAGAGAGGGTTTTAAAAAATTCGAAATTTTAGAGGGGGTTTGGGGGGATAAAAGTTATTAAATCACGATTTCTCCAAAATTACCGAACATATTGGAATGAAATTTTGTATGTAGCTTCCTCTAGGGCCATAGGCACTCGCTAAGAAAGGGTTTAAAAAAATTCAAAATCTTAGGGGGTTTGTGGGGGTCAAAGTTACTAAATCACGATTTCTCTAAAACTACTGCACGGATTGGAATGAGATTTGGTATGTAGCTTCCTCTAGGGCCGTAGGTGCTCTCTAAGAAAGGTTTTCCAAAAATTCGAAAACTTAGGGGGATTTGGAGGGGGGTGGTCAAAGTTACTAAATCACGATTTCTCTAACACTACTGATCGGATTGGAATGAAATTTGGTATGTACCTTCCTCTAAGGCCGTAGGTGCTGATACGAATAGGGATTCAAAAAATTGTAATCTTAGGAAGGGTTGGGGGGGTCAAAGTTACTAAATCACGATTTCTCCAAAACCACTGAAAGGATTGGAACGAAATTTGGTATGAAGTTTCCTCTAGGGCTATAGTGCTCTCTAAGATAGGTTTTAAAAAAATTTGAAACTTTAGATGGGGTTTGGGGAGGGGGGGTCAAAGTTACTAAATTACGACTTTTCCAAAACCAACGAACGAATTGGAATGAAATTTGAAGTTACTGAAAATCCCCATAAGAAATACATAGTATAATATATTTATTGATATATATATATATTTTTAATATACGTTTAACTTTGATTTGTCTATCCGTGCAAAGCCGGATCGGGCCAGCTTGTAATATATATTATTTTAATTTGCATTTTATTTAGGTTTGTACGAAACAGTTTTATTGTTTATGATTTTGTATTGTATTCTTAAGACTTTACAAAAAAAGTTGCAAGTTTATTTTGATGAATAAAACAAAAATATTGCTTTGTTAAAACATAAATTTAACTTAAAACAAGTCAAACAACTTATACTAATAATGAATTGCAATGCAATAAAAAAGTAGTAGTTAAATATAAGTAAAATTTATTTACAATTTTTAATAATTGTAAATGAGATTTAATTTCATTATAATATAATTTGTTTTATAAAGAATGCTTTATTAAACTTGAAACTTGGTTGCTTGTATTGCAATCTTCTTTAAACATAATTTTTTAACTAATTTAACTGAACAAATTAATTATTAATTTCTATTATAATAGTCTTTACAAAATATGCTTTTCAAAGAAACTTTATTTATTTTATTTAATGAAACAACCTAAGTAGTAAGTTTGAAATTGTTTTTACAGACAATTCCAAGAATAAATTCAATAACAACAACGTTTTACTTCGAACTTTTCCTTATGAGTTTGCAATATAAACAATTAATTATATAAAATTACTGTAATTGAAAAATATTTTTAATATAAAGAGCACGTTTGAGTTTTTTTTTTAAATATTTGTTTGAATAGTTAATTTTAAAGGAAAAACTATCTACCTTGAAACGCTATTAAACTTTAGCGTTATTAGTGTACATTTATCTTTATCAAATTAATTAGTTTAATTATTATCAAACTGTAATGAAATTCGTAAAAGTGTTCAATAAAAAGAGTTTTACGACCAACATGACTGATTATTTTCGTTCCAAATATTCTTTTTTTACATTATGAATGTTGATATCACGTTTTACGCCTGTAAACCCTAGGCCTACTTTTTCGAGTACCAAATCAATACCAGAGTTTCGGATTCATGTGAAAGAATCGGGGAAAAAATTATATTATTTAATGACGTACTAATCTACTATTTTCCTAGTTAATCTAAAATGTACATATTATTTTCCACCTAATATAGATAATTATACTACTAATTTATTTTACCGAATTTCTATAGGAGGATTGCAGTGTAATTGTGAAACGTAAGGTCTAGAATGGGAATGGCCCCTCAACACCACTTGGTGTGACGTTAATATGTATAGATATATATACTCTAACGACTGCACTTTAAATCTGATTTGGTCCAAATTTGTTACCTAGCAAAAAAAAATCATGTTTTTATGTAGAAATATTTTTTTTAAAGATTTTTCCTACTATAGTGGAACTTGTTTTATGTTTCATCTAAAACATTTATTTAGGATATTTTCTGCTCGTTTTGTGTTTTTTGCACGACCTTATTGCCCGTTTGGTTACCCAAAATTCGATCAAAACGTAAAATATCATTAAAGTACCTTTTTCAAATCCAAGGGATTTTATTGTGTGGGCAGCTTCTGATCTAAGTCCGGCGGTAGAGATACAAACTCGCAAAGCGAGTAGGTCCCCTTTTGGTGAAGCGAAGCTGTTCATAATACCTACAAGGTCGAGGTGCAAACTGGCAAAGCTCGTTTTTCCGCTCCGAGCGAAACGGAACTGCGCGTGGACCGCGGCTATAAGCTCATGTACAAAAAAATTCTACTAATATATTTCGTACACGAAGGCGCCTTCATTAGTATACTATATCCCAAGTAGTTAGTTAAACCTTAAAACATACAAACTTAATTTTGGAAATTCGCTCAACTCACGTCAGCGGTTCAGCAGCTTGATCAAATTATTCATGTTGTTATAGAAGTGTCTACCAGTTAACATGGGTTAGCAGCTAATGGTTAAAATAAATAGCAGGTAAATCGATAGCTAGAATTTAGGTAGTAATGAGTGAAAGCAAATCAATTGTAAAAATTCTGTTACCAAACTGAAGTAGAAAAACTTCATTCAGTCCACGATACACCACATACCCCGATGTTTTATCTTGTTATCTAATATAAACGAAACTAATTAATCTTGTAATAAAACTATTTATTTCACTACAAACAATGCATAAACATAATAAATAAGACTCTGCAAATGCCATGGAATGTTTAATTTGTTTGCTTTAAACTATAAAATGTAAAAATAACTAAAACTTCGTTTGTCATTTCACAAGGCTGACAGTCCCATTTGAAATTCCCGTTAAAGTCGTAGTACATCTTATCTTATTAAACGAGCAATTCTTTTATGTTTGTTTATAAATTATGGCTCTAGCGATTTCGATGAAAATTTGCATATAGGGGTTTTTTGACAGCAGGAATCGAATGCACTAGGTCTTATGCCTGCAAAAATGCGCATCAACACGGAAAAATAAGGATAAAATTTAAATTTTAAACTTCTTTTATATACCACCTTTGAAGTCACTAAGTATAGGCGAAGGATACATTATAGATACAATAAAGGTGTTTTACAAACAGATGTTAATCTGTTATATTTAGCTCCAGATGTTTATATACTATTTAACGAACATAAATCATTAAAAATGCATCAGGTGGTATAATTTTCAACTTATTTCTTTATTCAAACACCAAACGTAACTAAAAACTTTTTTTTGTGCTGTTATTAACCTTTCTGAAAACCTTTTCACCAGTTTCTGCATTCTTTGCATTTCTGTAAAGGTAATATAAATTATCTAATGATTATGATTATTATTTGTTATTTCTAAAATACACATAAACAATATCAATATCAATATGGATTATTCATTGGATAGATTGCTTAACCTACATGTACCTAGATTCGAATGCGCTAGGTTTTATATCTGCAAACAAATTCTAATAAAATAATAGAAGTAATTACACTAGTTAAATTTTTTTAAAAATAAACCGTTCATATGTACGTAAGATCGAAAAATATTCATATTTATTCAGTATGCGATTCGTATTTACATACATTTTCCTAATAAAAACCCAATTAAAAAAAATAAACGGTACCATTAACTGGCACATACTTTCTCACATATATATTTAAATTATTAAACAGATTCAGTGTGACTTGTAGGGAGTGGTAGGAGAGGTGATGTTTTATTAAAGTTGGAGATTAACTAATAAATAGTATTATTATTATCTAGAGAGAAAACTATTCGATCGATTTCGAACAAATTTGCACCAAACACGTCAATTACGCCTTTATAAATGCGCGAAAAAAGGTTTTGAAAATATTTGAAAAACAACCCCCTTTATGGCCAAAACCCCCCAAAAATCTGTTATTATTATTATTATTATTACCTAAAAGAGAATTTTTAGAAAGATGCGGTTTTTTGCATATGATAAAGTACATTAAAGGCTACAAATAAGCCAAATTTTATCAAAATCGTTACAGCTGTTTTTTTATAAAAAAATAATAACTGATTTATTGGGTTTTTGGCCAAAAAGGGTGTTGTATTTCAAAAAATTTCTAAATCGTTTTTCGTGCATATATACAGGGTTACTTGACATGTCTGATGCAAATTTGTTTGAAATCGATAAAATAGTTTTCGCTCTAGCTTTTTACACATACAGACATACCTACAGACATACAGACATAGATACAGACATACATACAGACAGACATTTTGTACAAACTACTTTTTTGGACTCAGGGGTTCCCAAAACGGATATTTCCACAAAAATCTTAACATTGATTTTGTTTTGCGATTACTATACTTTCTCTATACTATAGTATAGTGAGAAAGTAATACTGAGCGATGTTCGGTCGCCCAGGTACTGTTTTAATAAGCTAACGGCTACGAATTTTGATTAAGTTTCATACATTTCTAGCTGGTAATCAAACATTAATCATTGCAGAGAGGCAAGATTATCTTTAGTTAATTATTCGGTTTTTGTACGCGATTTGCCAGCGCGAATTCTCAAAGGAATTCCTTTATTGGCCCATTACGTCGTTATTTTTCAACCAATCCGTACAACTGAAGTTCAGTTTTAAACAATTTACACTGCAGAATACAAAATAATTAATTAAACATCCAAAATAACACTCTATTTAAAAAATAACTGACTTTTTTAAAAAGTACGCCATGATATTTAAATTTTAGAAATTTTTTTATGAACTATGTCTTAGTTTATGAAGTCGTTTTTTCTACAGTGACAGGTAGAAAAGACGACCTTCTAAATAGGTAAATAATAAATAATAAAATAAGTGCCTGACTAAAACCTAATAAATAGACTTAAACGTTAACCTGTTTAAGTAATTTACCTATTTTTCTTGTACGATAGTATAGAAAAGTCATTCTGTACGATGTCAATATTAATATTAGAATTGCAAAAGTTAATTCTAGATAGCTGTAGAGGAAAGGCACTATATATTATATTCTGCTATCTTTACCTGAAGTGAGGGTATAATATTTTAACCACTGAGGAGAGAAAACACATACCTTAAAATAAACTCGATAAAAACAGATGGGTACTAGATATGATCTGAAATACTGCAATAGAAATTTTCCTAAATTAGATTTTACTTTAGTTTTCCTATGTTGAACGAAGATGCAAATATGCAGTTTATTATTTAATCACTACATAATATGGTTGACTAGATATTACTTGTATTTCCATAAAATGTGAAATTTTTATAAAATTTTTCTTAAACGGTAAAGCAATTCTGTTTCATATATTTATTATTTTCATTTTATTATTAAAATTACCTTTCTAATAAAAATATAAAAGTGACAAGCTTTATTTATATTATTATTAATGGAGTCTGAATATTTATTGTGCAAACTACATCTTAATCAAAAGCGTAATAATGCATTTTTTAAGACTAAAATAATAGATTATTCCAGACAGTTATTTAAACTTTAGTTGATTGTGTATAGTTTTAATTCTTTTAGTTCATTTTGTATTATACAACAGCTTATTGTAAATTATTTTTAAAGCACTTTTATCGCCATAAGGAAATTAATCATTTTCTTTCATAATAAAATATTTTTATTTTAGAGTTTTTAATTAAATGAGTTTATCCAAACATGTATGTATACATCCTGAGCGTGGGAATGATAAAGATTTTAAAATTGAATGATTAAAATATTTACTAATTTCATAAACAATGATGAATCTTAACATGCTAACTGAAACTAACAATAGCGACAACAAATTAAATATAGTAGAGAAGTTTTTTTAAAGTATTTTTTCAAAATAAATTTGGATGGACAGGTAGACGAAAAGCGAGATGGATATTTGATTTTTTAAATTATTTTTAACCATTTATCGAATTACTGAAGTTTGTAAGCAGACTACGGAAACAACCTTTATATTGGCGTACTATAATTTGTTAAATAATTTTCTTGGTGTACTATGTATGCATTGGCTAGTTCCCATCGATTTTTCAGGCAGAGATTGTAATTAAAGTTTGCGTTTGTTAAATCTTTAAAATATAATTTAAGGGATCTATGTTGATATCCTTTCTGATAACCAATTTGCCTGAAATGCTCTGGAATCATTCACCTTTGAATTAAGGCTAGGTTGGTACTGCTTCAATGAAGTGAATGAAAAAGTAGTAAATGAAATGGCTAAAGTTAAGGATGTTATTTAAGGGTGCCTGATCATGTGGGCAATTAAGGTTAATGAAGCGGCTGATCGTCTTGCTAAAGTTGGGGACCAAAAAGCCCTTCATTGGCCTCAATCCTTTTTGTGGGAGGCCTAATATTGTTGAAATTTGGATGGAGAAAAGTTGATCCTCATACTGGAATGATGGTTCTGGAATCAGGCTGGCAAAAAGCGATCGTCTGTTTCTCTATGTCAAAAACTCAAAAGCTATAGACGGGAAGAATCAATTTTAGGCGAATTGTAGGTATTGTAACTGGGCACTGTCCGAACAAATAACAGCGCAAAAATGTGCTGACTTCAAAGGACTCCTATTGATCTCCTATTTTGGATTTGAATATCCTCAATACATGCTGTGTGAGTGTGAGGCTCTCGGAAGCAGGAGGTTCATGATACTTGGAAGTGCCGTTGTTGCCCGGAAGAGTTCCGTGGTGTTCCTAAGACCATCCTTGGCCAGGAAAGGATCTGGGATGATCACTAAAGAGAACAATCATACCAAAATAGATCCACTAAGATCGCAGAGGTAGGAGGATATGAACCCTTTTATCACAAAAAAAAAAAAACCATTGGCATATATACATAAAGCCAAGTAAGTAAAAATAATTCAACAATAAATCACTGTATTTGATGACTTAAAATCAACACCTTAAAAACTTTCTATATATTTTGTGCAAATAAGTTCTCCTGTTTTCAATTATTTGATACGCGGTACGCTACATGTCGTGTATTGACATTGATGTATTTCTGCGATCATGCCCATTGAAAATCAAGTAAGTACTTGCACGCAATCCACTTGATTAACATGTTCAAGGTCACGTAATGTTCATAATTCAAATATAATGTTTGTATTGGATGTGTTTTTCGCGTGCCAGAGAAGTAGTTCGACGGCATTTTACTAACAAATTACATTACCGTCCGTACTCCGTTATAGCATTTAGGAGGAGATTTGCAAGTTTTTCAACAAAATGTAGGTTTGATAAACAACTGCTGGAGGAGACGTCGCGCGTCGGTACAAAAAATTATTGGGAAGGTTGTATAAATAAATTTTACAATACTTTTTGCTGGATTTCTCAACTTAAAGGGTCGTATACTTTCCTGTGTAACGCTGACTTTCTGGCAGGCCAATTTACCCAGGATACTGTCGTCCGAGAAATATGCCAGGGTTCAAGCGTCAAATAAGCACTCTGTTACAAATTATTTCTTGCCTCATGTTTATACATTTTAATGGTTCTTAATTAATTATAATACAAGTCTTACTGCAATCAGAATAATACTGGTATTTTTCCAGACTGAATCAGAGGCGGTCCTTTTGGGAATGTATGGGCTTGGGGAAGGTTCGATTCAGTGGTAGCTCTCCATGCTCCCGAACCTGGGATGAAGTGAGTACTTAGAGGGAGCTCATCCAGAATTTGAGGAAAAAGAGAGGATTCCGGGAAATGTTGGAAATTTTGCCTCTCTGAATAGCGTTTATATACTGTTTTGAGTATGATAAGCTTAAAAAACATGTTTATAACATTATTGAATTTATATAAGGGAAATAATAAAACACCAGACCATATCATTGTTAAGAGTCAAACTATTTATTATGTAAACAATAAATAAACAATGTACGGTACTTAGTTCTACATAACACAGTGTACTTAATTCATCAGTTACTTAACAAGTTGTATTATGGCATGCCTTTCCCTTCATCAGTTTGTGCTGTCCACCTACATCGTCAATGTGCCAGGGAAGTAAACAATCACACTATAGTTTGTTGTGGACAGTGTAACTCTGAACCAGAATATCTTCACATCCGCTGTACATCCTTTAGACGCTAGCCTTTTCCTGGTTCATAGTTAAGCTGTCCACAACTATAGACTACGGCGGTGGTGAGTGGAGAGATCAGTAGCGGACATTGTTGGCACAGCAACAATAGTTGGAACAATGATTCAGACCAATATCCCAATGTATTGATAGTTTAATACATAGTTTTATGTTTTGTACGTCTAAGTTATTTTTTGGACTGTCAACAATTAAGTAAATAAAAAGGATTGTAAAAATGCACACATATACAACGATTCCTAACCTCAAAACCGATCAAATATGGCACATTACAGCATACATTACTTGTATAACTCATGTACAAAAACAAACAACATCCAGACATTTTAAGTTGTTTGTTTCGATTGAAGTTGTAAACTTGTAAACTTACACACAAAGTAAAGGCTAGGTTTTGTTAAAGTATATAGATGATGAGCGAAATCAGCTGCTATATGTCTGGACTGTGGTTTATTTTTGACAGCTGTTTAGTGAAGTAACATAAGTCTTTAAAATGACAGTTACTTTACACTACCATAAGAATGCGATTTAATGTGTTATTACTATAGTACGAACTATGTACCTACAGTTCCATTAATAAAAATCAATTATATAATTTTTTTAAATACCAAAATTGATGCAAATAAACGAAATTTAATAAAGAGTGCAATGTTTCCTTTAACTGTATAGCCTTAAGTTAATTAATTTTATTTGCTTAATAAAATTACTCATTACATTATTTAAATAAATTAAAGTAATTATTAGGTACATTTAAATAATGCAAAATTCAATTAATTACCCATTACTGCCAAAATTGCAAAACAAATTTTTATACGTATTCTGCAAAATAATCTGGGCTTTTGTAAAACTTAAGGGGCCGCTACCCTGTCCGCCATATTGAATCTGATTCCCATAAGAGCAATGCTACAGAATAATTAATTTTTTCCCGTTAATTCATGGAATAAATTTAAAAATTTGGATTCATTTTGAAGTATTGTCATATGCGGATGTTAATTGCTGAATACATTTTCAAAAACCGTTTTATTGTTTTCATAAACGTATGATATAAATAGTAAAAAATAGTTAAATTTATAAATTTTTTATTCAGTTGCAAAAAGAGATATTGCAAAAAACCTTAGCAATCAACACCCACAATATATTTTACTTTAAGAAAAAGAATACAGCTGTGTCGTTTTTTTACAAAAATAACACAAAAATGTGCTTAAAAGTGAGGGTATGTTTTGGTTATTTAACATTGAAATTGGTACCCAACTTCGCCGTTTTGAATTTAGAGAGCCGAGCCTTAAGCCATCCTATACAAACCCTTACCTGAATATAAGGCCAATTAATTTCAAATGAAATTAAGCCAGTGATATAGGGGATGTCTGTTTTGACCATTATTTGGTCTTGCCATAATGTACAGTACAAAAGGGACATTCGCCCTTTACAATAATTTAACAAGACGAAATAAATTTAATTTAAGTTTGATTTTTTTTCAAATATATCACTATTCTAAATTGGTTACTGTAGCCTTAAATATGATTATCGATTTGAAGCAGCTCCACTAACCTATCTTAATGCACTCCGGGTATTAGGATGCAGTTATTGCTTAGCGGGACAAACTTGCCAAGTAATGAAGGTTTTGGATTAAGTTTGTGCTCAGAATACTTGATCGATTTAATAACCATTTGGAAGTTTGCAATAAGTGGTTGCAGTTGGAAACAGTAGGTGCATCCAACTTTAGACGAGTGTAAATATGGTAAAGGCTGAATTTAATGATTACCGTATTACAAGAGTTATGAATTAATGGGCGTATTACGTAATAATAATATATTGTAATAATAGTATGTTTGTGTATTGCGTTGTTTTTGGTTATGGTGAAGACGAGGGTGATCAGAGTTATTGAGAAACTTTCCTTATATTCTGAAAGTACAAATTAATTGACTCTAAAGGCAAAACTATTTTTCGCGGAAAAAACTATTATAGAAAATATGAGAAACAAACTAAAAAAAAAAACAGGTTCCGTTCAGCTATTTTCGCTATGTTTTCACGTAGGAAAAAAATATACGCCGGAAAGGTAAATAATAAAATTACAAAATAAAATTAACGAAAAAAGACAAAATGCGTAAACAAAATTGTATAAATCTTAAAAACGTGGATTATTAAAATATCAACACTAAAACATTACACAAATAAAAACACCGTCAAGCTTAGGTGGCATGATATCCAAGAAAAAATACACAAATACGAAATGAAAAAAATAAATTTTGTTCTTTACTCGGCAGAAAATTTAATTAAAGCAACATACGCGATGAACGACAGAATTCATAACGCCCCTGCCGTATGGTTGGCTGCGGCGAAACTTTACCGACCGCAAAAATAGGGAACATTGTTATTATTTTCTATACTGCTACCAATTTCGTTGTTTTGTTTAACAGAATTGCATCCCCTAAATAAAATATGGCCTGTAGTATTTACTGGCAATCTTTAGTGACAGTATGTTTCCAGTTTTTAAACATATAAAAGTTGGTAACAAAACTTACCCACCAGAAAATTAAGTAAAATTATTATTATTGTTTTCTGTACTGTTACCAATTTTGTTGTTTTGTTTAATAGAATTGCATCCCCTAAATAAAATATGGCCTTATGTATTTACTTACAATCTCTAGTCACATTATGTTTCTAGTTTTTTTAAATATAAAAGTTGGTAACAAAACTTTACTCACCAGGAAAATAAGGAAAATTATTATTATTTTGTTGAAGTGTTTATTTTCTTTATTGTTTTTTCCTTTTTTACTAGGAGGCCTAAGCGTTTTATATAAGCTAATTGTTTAACTCTTGCTATAACCATTGAAAACTTATACATTAAGTTGCTCTTTCCGATCCGATTCCGATGTTCTTTCTTTGCTAGCTGGTCCGATTCGGCTTTGCACGGATAGACAAATCAAAGTTAAATGTATATTAACAAAAACAAAAAAAAATATATCAATAATATATTACACTATTTATTTCTTATGGGGATGTTTAGTAACTTCGCCCAACCAAACCCCCTCCTAAAATTTCGAATTTTTTGAAAACCTTTCTTAGCGAGCACCTAGGGCCCTAGAGGAAACTACATACCAAATTTAAACATTCCATCATCCGTTTGTTGGTTTTTTTTTAGTAACTTTAACGCCCATAAACCCCTCCTAAAATTTATAATATTTTTAAAATGTATCTTAGCGAGCACCCACACGGCCCTACAGGAAGCTACATACCAAATGTCATTCCAATTCGTTTTATTGATTTTTGAGATTTCGTGATGAGTGTGAGTGAGTGGTATTTGGATTTTATATATTACTAGCTGGCCCGATCCGGCTTTGCACGGTTAGACAAATCAAAGTTAAATGTATATTAACAAACAAATATTACATCAATAAATATATTACACTATGTATTCTTATGGGGATTTTTAGTAACCTTGACCCCCCCCAAACCCCCCTAAAATTTATATTTTTTTGAAAACATTTCTTATCGAGCTTCTAAGGCCCTAGAGGAAGCTGCATAAAAAATTTCATTCCAATCCGTTTGGTGTTTTTTTTTAGTAACTTTAACCACACCCTCCCCTCCTCCCTAAAATTTCGATTTTTTTAAAAACATTTCTTAGCGATCTCCTAGGGTCCTAGAAGACGCAACATACCAAATTTCATTCCAATCCGTTTAGTGGTTTTTGAGATTTCGTGATGAGTCAGTGAATGGTATTTGTATTATGTATATATAGATAAAAATAGTTGAATAATACTGATTATTACCAAGGTTAAACTCAGAATTTAAAAAAATACTATTAGACCAAGTACCAGTAGATTTGTCTTTCAAATTAAAATGTAGAGAAAGAAATATAATACAAGTTATATGATTGTATTGGAATACTTATTTAGTTTGTATTTAAAATAATCTGAATTACAATAAATTTGAAATAATCATTCTCATTGTAAAGGAATAGTAATTTGGCATATTTGATTTATGTAACTGGATAATTTAATTGATTAACTTTCTCTTCGACGCAAAATAAAAATAACAAAACCCCCAAACTGTATCAAAGAATGTTGAGTAACTCACACAAAAAAGTGAACGGAATTAATCAATTAAATTAAAATAGTTTTGTAACTACATACTGAAATGCATGCAATTTATATATTCCAATTTTTCCTCTCCCGTTTTATATTTTTAATTTGTTATTTCAAATATTATGAAAAAGAAAATAAATATAGTGAAAAAAGCACATCGTGTTTATTTTATACATTCCTGACTGTTAAGTTGGTACACCGAATACCGACTCATAAGAGACAAACAATTCAGATAAAATTCGCAATTTAATTTTATTAAAATGTGTTCAACTTTACGTGGAATTCCAATATACGACTGTTGACATTACAACACACATTTTTTATCTACATTTACTGGTTTGAAACAAACTTATTAAATTCCTGACGGGTTATTCAGCATTGTATGTTCATGGCTTAGCGTTGGTATGCGAGTTTAAATGTATACCGTAGGTACATAACAGATAAAATAATTAAGACGTACGAAAGAGTGTTTACATAGATTGAAATTTATAGAAAAAATACTTACCTACACATTTTAAAGGTTGTAGTAAAATCATAATTATTGCTTTAAAATATATTTTTTTTAATTTTGTATCTCCAACTCTGAACTTATATTTTGCTAATGAATTCACAGTCGATACCCGGGAGTCGTAAGATGCGCATCTACATACTGTGTTTTTTAAATGTGTTGTGTGTTATGTGTAGTTTGTGTATGTGTATTTAACGTTTTACGACCTCCATGTATAGAGGGACTTTCTGATGATGAGATACATTCTCGAAACGAGTCATAAACTTTAAACACGTTTCTAAACTAAGATTTTCACTGACGGAAAATAAAAGGTATTGTACTTTATTATTTATATTTTGATTTCACTTTAACAACTTTTAAAAACAAAAGAAACAGCTTTAAAATAATAATACAGGGTGAGCCATAAAACAAGACATTTAAAAAAATTTATAAATAAACATAGTTTATTATATTATATCAAACAGCTGATTAATGTTATTATAATAATCAATACACATATTTAATGGCACTAACATTTTTGTAAAATATTTAGAGTACTTTTTGTTGTTTTTATGTTCAATAGATGCTGCTGCTTAAAAACAAGTATATAAAAACATGCTTGTAGTCGAATGTAATGTGTAAAAATGTCAAAGTAATTGGTGAAGAACTTTTGGGGATTCGAGATTTTGAACGAACGAGTATTTACATTTTTATTTATAATAGAAGATTACAAGGTGGAGGTACCTCTCATTTGACATTAACAACTGAAGTACTTCAGAAATTGTATCTTGACAGGATTAAACCGTAATATACTCGTTATGCTTTATAACGACAGTTTTATAAGACATATTTAAGTAAATATTTTCAACAATAAAAATAGTTATATATTCTATTGGTAGTGCATAAAAACATAATAACTGTTAAAGTAATCACAATACTTTTCAAGGCGGTTCATATTTAAGTATGTTTCACTTATGCCTTATTTCATTCTAACTGAAAACTTTTCAATGCAAGTAAAACTTATTGTTAGTTCCAAAAATTTAACAATAAAACATATAGTATAATGTTTAGTTCCACATTTTATTTAAATAGTTTGTTTTCCCGAAAATGTTTAATTTTTGATTTAGTTCAACAGTAATTCAATAATAGTCACCATAATAAAATAAATCATTGTCAGATAAAAAGGCCAGTTTTACTACATGGAATTTATTCAATCAACTCCTATATTATTATATAATCGCGTGTATGTACGTGAGTAACAAATACAATAGTGTAGATCATGAACATAGTCATGTAAAATAACTATCATTTAAAACTGCAGGTGTTACGTTATTGAGTAGCTGTTACTGTAGGTTGATTTCCACTTTCAAGTTACAACACGTTAGTCTCCGGATGCAACGAAGGGTGTAGAATCGTGAAGTTAATATTAAGATATCTGAGAAAAGGTCAACTACTCTTCTCCACCTTCACATTCAACTAATACATGCCCATTTTTAGTACGTATTAAAATATTATTTATTTTACTATTATTAAATACAACCAATAAGTAAATTTGCGAGCGAACAAAATTGCAAACGGTAAAAAACAACACAAACTATACTAAATATTGCATGGAAGAGGTAGCACCATAATAAATAATTGTTAAATATGTTTAGTTGGTACAATCAGCTATATGCTCAAATATTTCCATTAACAGATGATTTCAAAATTTAAAACAACAAAACAATTATTTTTATTTTTAACTTTAAGTGTAACGTTTTTTTTTAAGTGTACAACTGAGCATTGTTGGGTTTTTAAAAAAATATTTACTATAACTGATGGTATACAATATATGAAATAATTTTATTGGGAAATTTAACATTATTATTTACCATCTTAGCTTTGAGATTATTACTAATCCTACCCTTTATTGTAAAGAAAACGTAACATATGTGTATAGAAGGGTCCAATGGAGTTGGCGTGCGGAGAAATCATTGGTCTCCTCTAGTAATAAATAATAGTAATTTAATTAAAGTAACTGTATAGGTTGGATATGGATCCACACTCACTGTGGACATGGTATATTGGCTTATAGATGTTTTGCTGAGATGAGAGTTTAGAGTTAAAAGGGAGGGGATGCAGTGGTTGAATGGAACCGAGAGAAAATATTCATTCTGGGAGTGACCGTGCCCGTGAGATGAGTCATTATATTAGTATTCTAGCCTTAGACTTAATTAATTTAGAGGGAGTAAGGTCGGGTCTAGCGTAGACTTGGAATTGTTAAAATAATCGAAACTTTAACCACTGTACGTTTAGGCTTGTCGCACACTGGATCCGCTCCGTTCCGTCCGCTCCGCTCCGTTCCGTCCGCTCCGCTCAGTTCCGGCAGTTTTCTCACACACTGCGTCCGCTCGTTTCGTCCGGTCCGCTCAATTTTATCGTTAATATTTAGCACCAACCGCCATTAGACTGTCATTGTTCGCATACAAATTCTTTGTGTCGGCTTTTTCCATTGTGTGATTATGAGTTCCAGCAGTAGCGACGAAGAAACTGCTGTAATAGCATGCAGAAGAGGATGATCAAGTATCAAGGAAAAAAGAAGATTGTGGGTGCACAGTATTAATGCCGCACGGGCTAGTGAAGGCGAGTATCATACGCTATTTTTAAGATTGAAAAATGACAATCAAAGATTTTTTCGATATTTTCGTATGAGTTACAAAAAGTTTATAGAGCTATTACACATCATAGAACCTACAATTCAAAAACGTCATACAAACTTTAGAAGAAGCATATCACCAGAGGAGCGGTTGGCTGTGACCTTAAGGTGAGATAAGAACCCACATCATAGAGTAATAATTTCGTTTTAAAACTTCATTGAAAACCATGTTATAAGTAAATTGAAAACCATAATTTTTTCAGTTTATAGTTTTCTGTTGTTTGCATTAAGTTAATTTATAAAATATTTCTTATGACTATGGGAGTAGTAAAGGTGTCAAAAAGTCTTAGCTCGCAATACAGAATCATATTCTATGCATTAAAATAAATGAAAAATGTTCAGCAACTCTTTTGCTGCTTAATTTAGTCACAATCGGCCATTTTGTTTTTTTTATAAAAACTCACTAAGAAATAGATAAGGCAAGGAGTTCAAATTTTGTATGGTACTGTTAGAAGTGTACCAAACAAAAAGACTTTATTTTTATTACTTTCAAAATGGTAGCCATACAAAATGTTTACTGTGGAATCTCTCAAAAACTGTTAAATTTGCAAAAAAAAATAGATAAAATATTTTTCTGTTTTAATGACAAACAAAATGATTTTTTTTTTCATTTCTAAAGGGCAGGGATAGCAGCGTTATAAACAAAAACTGAAAACATAATTTCATGGTAATTGTCTACAACACCAAAATTGTTTGGTATTTGATGTATAGTATGTTGTCCAATTATTTCATTTAAAAATAAATGTTTTCTTAAACTCAAATGATACTAAATAATACAGTAGAAACTCACTAATTCGAAATCCAAGGGAAAGTATTTTTTTCGAATTAAAGGAAGTTTGAATTATCGAGAATTTGAATTATAGAGGGAAATAAAATTTGAATTAGGCCTATATATTACCTATATAGGTAAACCTTTATTTTAAGAATCGATAACAAAACACTTTTTAAAATAAAGTTTACACCTTAACATAATATGTAGTAACGTTACATAAGTTTAATAAAAAACTAAACAAAATTAAAAACTAACTAAAAATACAACTAACTGTCTATCTCTACACTGCGCATGCGCAGCGCTTCCGGCCTTCCGACCTTCCGCCAAAAATCGCTCGCTCTTCGAAAAGTGGCGGAAGCGGGCGGAACGGAGCGGACGGAACGGACGGAGCGGATGCTATGTGCAGTTCCACATTTGATTACATGGTTTTCGATTTTTGCCGGAAAGGACGGAGCGGAGCGGACGGAACGGAGCGGATCCAGTGTGCGACATGCCTTACCGCCTTTATTTCAGGAGCCTTCTTACCAGAACCCATCCTGACAACGCACGTGCGCTCCCAAGAGAGCAAAAGGCATATCAGCTAAAGAAAGACCATATCTCTAAAGTAGCAGGACTCTTCGAGCTGACCAAAAGAGACGGAGTTGTTATAAGTGCAGAAAATAGCATTTAATTTTTATAACAATTGAATTAAAGTTAACAAAAACTATGATAATCACAACATTGATTATGAAAAATGCACCTTGATTGGTATTGTTTATACCAAGGTGTTTCGTTAAAAAACATAAAATGAATTAAATTTAATGTATCAGTTAAGTTTTAAAACTCTCGTGGTTCAAACTTTAAGGTTATAGTTGCTAACATTGTTTGTTTTGATTTCAGGTTTTAGTCAAGTATGACGTCACAAATGAACGTGTACAATTTGAACTGGTAAGTAAAATTTCAAAAAAACTAAATCTTCCTGATTAAGTATCACTTGTCAAAATATTTTTGAAAATTTTTGTACTTAAATTAAACTTTTTGGGGTTTTATAAAATATATATAACAACTTTGATATTATACTTCATATGGTTCGATAAGGAAGGCGCCATCTATTAACAACCAATTT
This sequence comes from Philaenus spumarius, assembly GCA_018207615.1. Classification (NCBI taxonomy): domain Eukaryota; kingdom Metazoa; phylum Arthropoda; class Insecta; order Hemiptera; family Aphrophoridae; genus Philaenus; species Philaenus spumarius. The sequence goes on from JAGFPH010016478.1 coordinate 17,423, forward strand.
AATTAGCACGACAGCTGTTAGTTAAATTGCTTACAATCGATACGAAAGTGTAATCTATCACACATTTCAATCAAATTAAACCAACGCAAATAAATAAATAAAATTGACTTAATTGAATAATGTATTAAATCAGGTAAGAAATTGTGAAATATTCGCTCGGGTCAGCTAGTAATTTAATCCACTGTTAAAACTAATATTATTAAAAGTAAAAACGTATAAGTTCTATTTTAAACGAGAGATAACGTGGATTTGCTGAGACCTTCTAAAATACAATAAAGAGATTACACCACTCCTGGATAAAGCTTCGGAAGATTTAGCAGGATGAGAAATATAGAAGATCTGAAATACCGGTTTCATCTGCAGGAAATTTGAAAAATATAAATCCGTCTCTAATCATTTTCAGTCTGTAAATAACTATCTAACTTTAAAAGCAATGTAACTCGCTTGGTTAATATATTGATAAATACCAAAATTATTTATTTAGGTCAGGATTTTATTTATGTGTAAATAATTTTAAAAAAACTTACACTCAACATGTTTTGTTTTCATCATAATTAATTGCATACAAATTTTTAATTTTTGAATTTATAATTTACTTAGTAGAATAATATTAAGTTTTTCACTCGATTAATGTTTCGATTGGAATAATATACAAACAACCACCGACACCGGTCGAATATGTTTTTTTTTTTTTTTTTACTTAGTTACTTTCGGTGCAAAATAAAATAATTTCCTAAATACATATTGAGCTTGACATGTGAGAAGATATACTTGACAGAATAACATAAAATCTAACAACTAATACGTTTACTAACCCAAACGCGTTTCAACGACATTGTCACCATCTTCATTGATGCACAATCTATATAATAAAAATTAGTTGCTGTTTCTTTGTAAGCGCATCAATTGAGAACGACTGGACCAATTTGGCTATTTTTTGTTTTAAAATATTTGTAATAGCCCGAACTATAGTTTTTATATAATTACAAATTTGAAAAGTTCCCGAAAAAGTGTAAAATTTGGAAAAACTAAACAGCATTTTTTGTATGGACTCAAGACCATAGCGCACAAAAACAGCTGTTCTAATAAAATGCTTAGTAACACATGTTTGTTTACATTCATTACCATAGCAACTTTACTCAGCATTTATAATGAGTTTATTATTCTTAAAAACCAACAGCTTTCAAAGCCAAAGCAAACAAAATCAAAAATCAACTAAAAATACTTACTATATTTCAATTCAATTCAAACATTGGTTGTTACATAATATAATATATAAAACAGTTATTTTATATCAAAAACGGAACATGATTTTAGGTTAGGCCTACAATGAACCAAAACACTTTTATTTGCAACTAATTTAGAATCAGGTTTTTTACAGTTCTTCACAACTGTCAGTTTTTTTTATATTAGGTAAAAGCAAACAAAAGGTTTACTGTATTATCTATAAAGGTTTACAAACTATAAATCTAAATTTGTGTAGTATATTCTTAAGTGGCATAAAAACCATTTTGCAATTCGATTACTTAAGTCAATGTAACGAAATGGAATATCTACCCTTTAAATTAAATCAAGCAATAGCGAAGCATTGCTGGGCCCACACTTACTAGTAGTTATAATAAAAAGAAAGAACTGCCGACAGAAGTGAAAACTTTAATGAATGTAAATCATTGGTCACATTGGTTTATTCTGAAATATGAGTATTTTAACACTACCAAGTAACTATTTTAACACCACTTACAAAATGAGGAAGCACAATGACCATTTCAGAGGTATTACCAAGTAAACTACTTTAGCACAACTTACAAAATGAGGAAGCACAATGTCCAT
>JAGFPH010016480.1:7166-19250 GCA_018207615.1 Philaenus spumarius
CCTAAAACAAGTTGTTTTATATTAAAAAATACTTGTTACTATTAATGCAAACTAATACCTAAAACAAGTTGTTTTATATTAAAAAAATACTTGTTACTATTAATGTAAACTAATACCTAAAACAAGTGGTTTTATACAAAAAAATACCTGTTACTATTATTGTAAACTAATAACTGAAATAATTTCTTTTATACTAAAAAATACGTGTTATTATTAATTTAAACTAACACCTAAAACAAGTTGTTTTATATTAAAAAATACTTGTTACTATTAATGTACACTAAAACAAGTTTATAGCGGTTAAAACTCAATTAAGGTAATGCAAAAAAATATTGTGTTGATTAAAAGTTTATTAAATGAAGCTGTTTCAATTTCGAGGAAAAGTAAAATTGTTACAATCATTTCAGGCGGAACTGCTGGTAGCTGGATTACAGTCCGTACTTGAAATTACTTTTTTGCTGCATTTAACTACACTCCGTTATAGTGGATTGCATTTCATTGAAGCCAAGGCCACTAAGTGGTGGGCATATTGGGTACCTCCTGAACTGGGTAAGTGTTTACTCAACCACAAAGAACTCGGTAATTGTGCAGATGAGGGTGACTGGAGGTATTGGGAAATTATCTAGTTTTCTAAAAGTTCTCGACTATAAAAATAAAAAGAATTTTTGTTGGGACTCAATATTATAGAAATGGCAAGAAAAGAATACCCAGTAACAAAGGGTTAGTTTAGCTTGTTTCGCTTGTATTTTTCAACTAAAAAAAATAAACTACACTTTACTCAAGTCATCTATGTTATCCCCACTATATATTTTTAATATTCAAAATACAGCCGTTTACTCAAAACTGTATTATTGTTCAATTTAACAGTAATAGGCAAACCTCAGTAGACCTATATTTGTAAATTAATATAAGATCAAACTTGTATGATTCTATTAAATTATCAATAATTTAGACCGATAGCCTACGACACACCTTGCGCATGCGTTATACCTATATGAATGGAAGCAGACATGACAGAACGAATCATTGTATCTATATACATGACCATTCCTAATAGTAACAAAACAAAACATAACCTAAAAGTTGTAAAAATAACTTTAAATTATTCACATTGTTGTTGAAGTATTACACTAACAGCTGATAGACGAAATCATCCAACAAATAAATCGGACAATAAAGACTTGCACATGTAATACTATTTTGATACTCACAGTGTATTTACGTACAAACGCGTTCATAGGATTTGATACATTTACGCGCCCAATCACTTGTTACAATAAACCGCTGCAGGAAGTTAAGGATTGCAAACAGTTTTGCTTGAAACTCCAAAGTCAAATTATCTAATCTTATACTATGAAGTATACTTCGTCAGATATAGCATGACATCTCAGATGCGTTGGCGCTAGGGAAGAATTTAGGCGAGTGTTGACGCCGTCCGCTGGAGTTGAAGTGACACCACGCACAGACAAAATATTTATTGGAAACCCGAACAAGGGTTCCCAGACCGAAGTATTATGTTCAGAGCGCGGCAACAGACTGAGCCCCCATCACTAGAATCAACTCCGAGTCTACTGCGCATCTCAAGGCCACGGTTCTCTGGTATATCTGCGTGTCCCTCAAACATACCTGGACCTGCTGGATCATTAAACTACGAATGATATGTTATTACTATTGCATTTGCATTTAGTGTAATACTAACTACAAAATAAGTACTTAATAATCAATATAATAAAATATCACACTGAGTTGAATAAAAACCCAGAACCACAAAATAAGGAACAAAAACAATAACTAAACAACTAAATTGTAAGTTATGTTTAATACGTTACCCTTATGTACATTTCGATCATCCTCATCCTCAGAGGGTTTTAACACTACTCCCATTATAATAACATATGCTTAATGTCATACTGTAAATACGTATGTCATATTTTAACTACTATAAAATAAATTATATGAATCTTTTTTAACGATTGAGCGTGTTATTTGATTAGAAAAGTTTTACAACACGAAAGGAAAGGAACGGCTCAATTCATTGGACGATATTGTATTCTGCAGATGTAATTAAGTGGGCAGATCGAAAAACTTTATCCGCTGAAAGAGGGTTGAACCGAAATATTAGGAACGCTACCCTTTGATAAAGCTTTGACATCTTGATTCAGCAGTTGTTAAAGATGGCTTATTGCAAAATATAAAAAAACTTTTTATTCCTAAGCTTTTCAAGAGAGATTTTGATGAATACAAAAAGTAATAAGGAATTTAATTTATCGTCGATTTGAATAATTTCTTTAGAGTAATCAGTTTCAAAAGCTTTATAGCGTTATGAAAAATGTAATTAATTGTTACGTCTAGTTCCTGCTAGGGCAGACACACGGAACAGACAGGATTTTGTATAAATTAAAATCACATGTGTTCAAATTGAGTCATAATTTGTTTACGTAATCAAACTAATTTCGTTTTATTAAAGTAGAAGCAATACTTCTTTATTTCCACTATATAACCCTTAAATAGATGCACAGTTATGAACTATAACATTAATGGGAGCGCGTAAAGTAAAAAAAAAACACATAATAAAAAACTTAAAAACAAGGTAAAATTTCTTTAAAATTAAATGAACCTAACAATCTCTTTTTAGGTCGTAAAACTATAGCAAAATGGTTTGCATTTAGTAATTATCTGAAATTTGTTGTTTTTATGCAATTTATACGTACTTTTGTCTAATAAAAATTGTAAACTTAGTTTCACACAAAAACTAAGAAACAAATCATGTTTCCCATTTCATTTAGCTGCAACCTTACAGCCCCTTAGTATGTTTTTACATTTTCCTTATAGTCCTTAAAATGGCGGCAGGTTAAACGCACCCCAGGACTCTTTGAAGCGACAGAAACGAGTAAAACTAAAAAACTAGTCAAGTAGATAAGTCTAAGAAGGTACTGAATAGGCCGATAGGTTTGCCACAACTGTATTTTTTTACCACAAAACTATTTACCTACCTGGGGGTTAAGATACGACCCCCATGCAAACTAAGGGGTTAAATAATTAATAATGTACTAGATAGAAGGAAATGATGGCAGTGAAAAGAACAAAAACAATTCAGTTAGCAATAATTCTATAACGATTTTCTGACAATAAACTTTATTGGCACGCAGTACGGCTTACACGATATTTTATCCCATTTGTGACGTCAAATTATTGATGTATATTTAGTTATGTATGGTTTTATTTAGTTTTAATAATTTTATAGCAAGGGACTTACTTTTATAATTTACTAATTATTTTACATTGCTATCTATATACAGGGTGTTTGAAAAGTTTGGGAACAGCTTAATATCTCAAAATGTACGAGCCTTATGAGAAATAAAAGCAGTTATTCGCAACCATAAAAGAACCACTTTTTGGTGAGTTTGAAATTTTTGTCCGCCATCTTGGAATGAACTTCATTTTTCTAAATGAGATGGTGGTCATGTGATACACCATTTAAATGTAGAATTTCAAGAGAAAACCAAGGGTGAAATTTGCACATCCACATCTTTAACCGATTCAAAATGGTGGCCAAAAAATCGAAATCGTTTGCAGTACTTTGCAGTACAATTTAAAACAAAAAATATCAATTATTCTTCTTTTCGGATTCAAAGTTAAATAACCTTTCAAACGATATGCCACACAACGATATTTGGGAGTATTTAAAACAATTTTGTTACAGCCATTTAAATTGTTTCTCTGGTTGTGTAGCATATCGTGTGAAAGCTGATTTAATTCTGAATCAAAAAAGAAGAATAAATTATATTTTATAAAAAAAATAGTACAGCAAAATGGGGCTAAATCGGAAAACACGATTTCGTTGTTTTTGGCGGACATTTTGAATCGGTTAAGATATGGATGTGCAAATTTTACCGTTGGTTTTCTCTTGAAATTCTACATTGAAATGATGTATCACATGACCACCTTCCCATTAAAGAAAAATTAAGTTAATTCCAACATGTCGGATCCAAGATGGTGGAAACAATTTTAATATCACCAAAAAGTGGTTCTTTTGTGGTTGTGAATAACTGCTTTTATTTCTATATCATAAGACTCGTACATTTTAAGATATTAAGCTGTTGCTCCCATACTTTTCAAACGCCCTGTATATGTAAATGAATGTTTTTGTGTTTGTCCTCTATAGGCTCAAACACTACTCGACCAATTTCACCGAAAATTTCACAGTATGCCCTTATTTGTTCCGGGAGTGTTTAGCAGAACAAATAATGTCGTAGTAGAGAGGTGAAATTTTGCACATTTGATTTTTAAACAAAATTATGGCTACCGCATTATGATTGTTATTGTTTAAAGGATGAACACCAGGATACCAACCCGTAAAACAATACAAATAAAATTTGTTCTCTTATTGAAGCTGGATAGAAAAAAAATGGTATGTTTATTCTATAAACTTACATATAAAAAGTAAGTACATTAAATTTCGGTCACTACCATCTAAGGGGATAAAACGAGGTAACTATCACTTTATTCAATAAATGTAATTACACTAACTTCCTACAAACTAGATAGCTGAAACTTGGTACATATTATTTTTAAGTGACGTATAAGAAAGAAAAGTATTTTGCATTCCAAATACTTGAATATAAGGAGTGAAGTTGTAAACAACCCTTAAAAATAAATAGCAATTCGTACAGTTGCTATGAAGCCAAGATACCTTACACTTTGCACATATTATGCTTAATTTATATTTCTATACATATAATAACATCGAGTCTGTTTATGACTACACCAACCGAGAACGGGGTTTAAAATTATTAGGCGCATCATTTCTTCGGGAAGGTTTAAGAGAAATCTAAATAATTCGAAAATTCCATTTTTTGAAAAGCTGTGTCGTCTTTATTGACGAAAAACGACTCTTTCGAACTCTTTTGGTCACGTTTCTGCTAATTTAGACTGGTAGCACGTATATTCAATTTGAGAGACTCGTTGGATTTAGCTGGATGAGTTCTTTCGAAGGGCAACTCGTTCGATTCTGTAGGTTGCATATAGTATAGGAGTTAAAGCACACAAGTTTGCGTTTTTCTAAAACTTTTTTTTACCTACTTTTCAAACAGCTGTAGTTTTTGAACGCTAAAAATAAAATATTATTATAACAAAGTGTAGAGAATAAATCAAAGAATTGAACTGTATACTTGTAAATTATCTTTTCATAAAAGTGTTTGACTTAGAATTATTTGAGTAACAAAACCGAGAAGAAATATATACATTTTTCGTCCATACAAACTATACAAGATGCGCGCGCAAACTGCTAGTCCGTTAGGGTTCAAATTCAAACGTTAGATGAGACCGTATTAGAAGTCATTTTCCCTTGGTCCTACACAACAAACTGTTCAAGTGTAGCATATTTGGCTTACAGGGAAAGTTAGCTTGAAGCATTATCTTTAAAAAGATGCCAAAATATCTCTAAAAATATATTGAGGTCACACAGATATCACGTGTAATATATAACGCTGTTTATTGGTTCAAAAACTGACCAATTGCAAGAGCCTACAAAACGCCCCACAATTTTAGAAATATTTGTCCGATTTTTGATTGGATGGCAGTATTAAATAATGGAAATTGTGGAGAATCCAACGATATCTAGGTTTAATTTAAAAGAAGTACTGGGCGGGCTTTAGAGAGAGAAGAAAGATGCGTTATTTCATTGTGTTTTATGACGAAATCTGGTGAATGTACGGGCGCCGATTGATTTGTAGAAAACTAATAAATTGCAACGGTGATTACGTATGTTAGTAAAAATCTGATTTAAAGTTCTCTACAACTTTGATATATTAAATGTTGTCCTCCGATACTATTTAAGTGATCAAAAAAGCAACAACGTTTGATAGACTTGCTTTTAGGTATATTCAGTCGTTATTGCACTTTAACAAAGTCGCGTAAACAGCTAGAAGTAAATTTTAAAACATTCAGATTATTGTCATCTAAGGGGTAAAATATTGTTCGTATCTAATATGTTATGTAAAATGTACTCTTATATGTGAAATACACCTCAACACCTGATTTGTAATTGTACGTAGGTACGGGAGTTACGACTTGCAAAATGGTGAAAACTGGGTTTTTAGTGGTTATTAGTGCACAGCTAACTATAAACGTAGACTTAAAATGGCAACAGGTCGATATGGATGAAACTCACTATATGTTTGGAACTTGGAACTGACAATTTTAGTTTAATTGCGTGTAATGTTAAGGTTCAATATTTACTCGATAGTACAGTCATACATTTAATTACTTCTGCGAGCGAAGTCGCGAATGCCAGATAGTAATATTATAAAAAGATATTTTATGTAGTCAGGTACTTGTTTATTTAAAAAAAAATGCCGGTGACAGTAGAAGCTCTTGCTTCAAGAAGTTGTAATGATATGACTCATTAGGCTGACGTAACGTTTACAAGTTGAGTTAAGCATTTTTTAGAATCAAAATTATTTGAAAAAAAAAGAAATAAGAGCTTAAAATGGACTGTTCTAAGCTTATTTTGTTCTAAGGATATAATTGACTGAGCTTAAAGTAAAACGTAGAAGATAAGGAACAGGGAGAAGGATGAGGGTAGATTTAAATATTGGAAATTCCTCTTTTTACTTGAGATTAGACATTTTGTCTTGACATTTATTAATGTATCCTTGTAGCAAAATCAAAAGACTTGGAATTCTTTAAGATAAAATCAAACTTCATTTTGTTGTTTAGTGCTCTATAAAGTAACAAATTAAGCTAGCAGAACTAATAACACGTTAGAAATACTTGACAGTTTAGTCCTATTACGACTTGGATAAAATGAAATTGTTTATTTCTTGTATTAAATTGAAGAAATGGAATTTATTTTATTGTTTTTTGTTTTTATATGTTTTTAATTATATTATTTCACCACAAAGTGAAAACCCCGATATATACAAAATTATGTACGGCCTTTTCGATTAAGAATGTGGTTAACCTCGTAAGGAAATATTCTGGTTAACAAATTTGGGATTAAGGATATATATACTGCGAATTTTACTCCATCCCAACTGAGCTATATTTTGTTTCATAAATCCTCTTGATTAAAGTTTGTAAATTGTATTTTAATTTAAATAATAATAATACCAACAAAAAATATATAAAATGCTTCCCAATGTTAACTAGTAGTTAAGGTTTAAGGTTATAGTTATATTCTACTAATTTAAGCTATTATTTCATGGAACAGTTTATAACTGAACAGACAATAACAACAATTAACAAATTTTCACAAACAAAAATTCAGCAATTCGAATGTCGTTGTCCTGTGCGCTATAAAAGACTAATACATATCTCAAGGTCAACAATTAAAAGTCGAAGTCTGTGTTGTGCATCTATTGGGCAATTGTAATTCCGGAGAAGATAGTAGGTTGCACTTGTCCAAGTCATGAGAAAACTTAGTCCTTTCTAAATGATTTTTCAGTCAAGTCTTTAGATTTGTTCATTATTACTTTCTCACTATACTATAGTATAGAGAAAGTACAGTGATCGCAAACAAAATCGATGAGATTTTTGTGGAAATATCCGTTTTGGGACCCCCTGAATCCAAAAAAGTGTTTTTTTTACAAAATGTCTGTATGTATACAAAGCTAGAGCGAAAACTATTCTATAGATTTCAAACAAATTTGCACCAGATATGTCAAGTAGGCCTGTACAGATGCACGAAAAACGGTTTTGAAATTTTTTGAAAAACAACCCCCTTTTTAGCAAAAAAAAACACCAAAAAATCAGTTAATATTTTTTATAAAAAACGGCTCTAACGATTTTGATAAAATTTGGCTTATTTGTAGCCTTTAATGTACCCTACCATATGCAAAAAACCGCATATTTCTAAAAATTCTCGTTTAGCTAATAATAATAATAATAATAACTGATTTTTGGGGATTTTTTAGCCATAAAAGGGGTTGTTTTTCAAAAATTTTCAAAACTTTTTTTAGTGCATCTATACAGGCCTAATTGACGTGTTTGGTGCAAATTTATTCGAAATCGTTCGAATAATTTTCTATCTCAATAATAATAATAATAATAATATTTATTAGTTAATCTGCTACTTTAATAAATCACCTCTCCTACCCCAACTACAATTATGAAGTCACAGTGAATATTTTTAATAATTTAAATATGATTGTGAGAAAGTATGTGCCAGTTCCTGGTACCGTTTATTTAAAAAAATGTTGTTAAGTATCGTTAAATTAGTCGTAAAATCCATTTAATTTAGTAGTTCTGTGAACAGAAGACTGCACAAAATTTTTTAAATGTAGGGTCTATTATATAAACTTGTTTCGTCTAATTGAATAATTATATAAACATATTTCATAATATTAATTTAATGTTATGTAAATAATAATCTGATATTTGTAAATGTATTATTTCCCCGTTTCAATGGAAACTAAACAAGATATGCCAAATCAATTCGCTAATTAATTAATTAATTTGCGTCCGTTTATTAAAATCACAAAACAAGTTTTGCTGAATACGAATGTGTCTTTCCATAAACCTCTTTGGCCTCAGTTCATAATATAATCTTGTAATATCGACTTAAACAGTATTATAATTGCAAATCTCAATTTTAACAAGGAACAGGATTCGAAGAGATTCGAGCTACAGATATGAAAGAAAATTCACAAATAATCACAAAACCTATTTTACAATTCATTAATAGTTAAAGTTTATGATAACCTAACTCTTTAGACTTCGTATAGTCCTTAACGACCCTTGCTTAAAAGAAAGATTACATTTAGGTCATAAATTTGTTTCCCGCATGAAATCAATGACTTTGACGGGGCTTCAAAGGAAAACGCCCAGCTACCGATGATTGTTGCAAATAAAAGTGTTGTCCGTCTCGACTTAAATAAGGCATATACGAAGTATCAAGTGTTGGGTAATAAACTGTTCAAGGCCTGGGCCCGAGGACTATTAACTTTACTTGCAACTGGTAAAAAAAATAATTCGACCACGCAGCTAAACCACTGACGTGAGTTAAGCAAATTTCAAAATTAAGTTTATAGGCCTATTTTTTAGGGTTTCATCCAACAATTTTTGAAATAGGTCTATTCACGACGGTGCTGAATAGCTGCAAAATGGTTCGCAAGCCATTCCGTATATTGGGAATATCTTCAATACACAAAGCATTGCGTGATTCGCACGCCATTCCACATATTGGGAGCATCTTCAATACACAATGCATTGCGTGCTTCGCACGCCAATCCCCGTATTGGGGGTATCTTCAACACACAAAGCATTGCGTGCTTCGCACGCCAACACCACGGTAGAATCCGCCACATGGCTTTGAACCGGGTACTTCTATGGTATTTTACGTTTTGATCGATTTAAAGGAACCAAGCGAGCTATAAGGTCGCGTAAAAAAACAAAATGTGCAGAATAACATCCTTAATTTATATTTTTAGAAAACACTAAAAAACAAATTCATTCTCGTAGGAAAAATCTAAAATAATAGTTACTTCCTTTCAAAAAACGGGCTTTCGATTGTTGTATGTTTTTTGGCTAACGAACTCGTCCGTGCGACGTATACAACCAACATGTGCACCAAGTTTGAACCAAATCGGACTTGAAATGCGGCCGCTGGAGTGTGAACACAAATATGTATATGATGTTTAATGACACCCCAAAACGTGTTCTGGGGACCATGATCGGTGCTCATTTGCTACTCCCGACCTTGGGTCTTACCATAAGGGCCACTGCAATAACCCATTTTTCCTATGGAAATAAAAACTAAAAATTATTTTTGAACGTCGCGTTCAAGGAATATTCTAATCAAATTTGAATAAAATAGAACAACCCATTGTAGGTTTCTCGTAAAGAAGGGAGTAAACAACAAGAACAACTGTAATTACATATAGTTCTAACCTACACTAGTTATAAAACAGTTTTAAAATACCTATGCATGTTCAATGTTAATAGGGCCATTAAATTTAATATTTCGTAATTACTAAAAATGTATTACACTGTAATATAATCATTATAATTGTAAACAATTACCGAGATGAATCCCCTCAACACAGGCAAAGTTTGTTATTTTAAAAATAACTAGTATTTCTTCAAATGATGTGTTTTTTGGGTGCCTAATTAAACTGCCTGTGATTTCTTAATAGAACAATATCTTAATTTAAATTTAGATGGTCAACGTTTGGTATGTAATAGGTTCCTTTTCAAAAACCCAACCCCTTTTGTTTCCGAAGTTAATGCACTATTTTGAAACACTCGGCCCGACGCGCCTACGCTCTGCATAGATCATTCGATTTAATAATATTTTAAATTTCTTTCATTTTACTAAACATAGACAACTATAAAATAAAACGTGAACACAAAATCTCACAACAAATACGTTTACTGACTTTAAACGCGTTTCAACCACAATGTCGCCATCCTCAGTGATGCACGGGCTACAGTAAACAAACTATGACTAACGCTATAGCTAAACATTTTTTAGGTTAACATCGTCATTTTAAAATAGAAAATTCTATACTGTTGGAAAATGCAGCTCCATAACACAAGTAAATTCTGCTATAACAGCTGATCAATTTAAATGTATTTATATTGCTCATCATTAAAGTTTTATCTTGTAATTACGTCCGGTAGTATAGTCACCTAGCTCATGTGGTGAATAAAAAAATACATCAATCTTGATGTACCTCAGATCACAGACTACAAGGCAACCATCAGAGCATTTTAATGGGAACTTCTCACGTCTACATTCTTTACAGTTTTAATTAAATCTCAACACATTATGTATACAGATTATAATTATAATAAGTATAATATCGATTTTGAAAAGGTTTGACTTATACTAGTTGAACCTCATGATGAAATGTAATTCTAATTTCCAGTAGTCTAATAATGTTCAACAGAACGACCCTTTTGGATCTCTTTCACTTTAGGCTTGGGAAATGTAGTTCAGTTTACTGAAGTAGTTCAACATTGTATTAATGATGATTAAGGGTCTGCTGAAGTGGCGGCCATCTTGGATTTTTATCCCATAAGAGCAATGTTAAATTTCAAAACATTTATTTCGTTTACTTTTTATCATGAAATTGTTTGCAAGGTCTCACTTTAAGCACAGTCACAATACGCATCTGTCTTGCAATTTACATTTTTTTTAAATGCTTTTGATTTTTTATGTAATTGACATTTTGTAAGTACAAAGTTTGAATTTTTTTCCTAACACAATACAAAATTAATAATGAAAAAAAATTTGCAAGCCGGGTCCGAAATTTTATAAAGAATATTCAGATTTTTTTCAACACTCAATTACAAAAGATAGACTTATAAACTGGTTTGAAATGAGGCCATGTCAAATCCTTCAGCTGCAAAAAAAATGCACGGTTTAGATAGGGATACAGTGAGAACCGGTTGCTTTCTCGTTTACTGGAGCAGACCCTTAAAGTAATACAAAGCATTGAATGTTCCACACTACTGCCATTATTATAGTAATACTAAAACGTAATGTGTACCGATTAAGCTATACAATGTTGTTACATATTTTTTAATGTGTTTACAAGTTTCTTAAAATGATAATATGATGATTACAATCTTTTAAAAATGTTACTGTTTTATTTTCTTAAATACTTTTCAGGCTTAGAGTTTTCAATCAATGTTTGGAATAATTATTTCATCTTATAGCGGGTGTCCAAATGTAAACAGCCAAACTTCATCAAATTGTTCTATGGATCAAAATAAGAAAAAAGTTACATAAACATAGGCCCGAAAACGCTTCGTTTTCCAGATATCCGCCATTTTGTATTTGTACAAAATAATTCATATCTAGAGGACGGATTAACCAATTGAGTTCAAACTTGGTATGAAGTTTAACCTAACAACGATCATCTTAATTAAAATAAGCGATTACATCCAATCATGCGTTTCAAAATGGCTGCTGTTTGAAAATTTCAAACCTGAATTACCCAGAAACCGTACATTTAAAAAAAAATGTCAAAACACCCTTTTTGTAGCTTAATTCCCTGTCGGATTGTGTAACTGTCAAAACAATCCGATGAAGAATAATAGTTAAGTTATGGATAATAACAGCTTACTTACCCGCCA
>JAGFPH010016481.1:7284-19246 GCA_018207615.1 Philaenus spumarius
AGGTCGGGAGTAGCAAATGAGCACCGATCATGGTCCCCAGAACACGTTTTGGGATGTCATTAAAAATCATATATATGTATACATGTGTTCGCACTCTAGCGGCCGCATTTTAAGCCCGATTTGGTCCAAATTTCGTACACATGTTGGTTGTCTACGTCGCTCGGACGAGTTTGTTAGCGAAAAAAATCCAACAACCGGAAGCACGTTTTTTGACCTTAAGTTACAATTTTTTGAGATTTTTCCTACGAGAATGAATTTGTTTTTGAGTTTTTTCTACAAATACAAATGTAGGATGTTATGCTGCAAATTTTGTTTTTTTACGCGACCTTATTGTTCCCCCAAAATCGATGAAAACGTAAAATACCATATAGAAGCACCCGGTTCAAAGCCATGTGGTGGATTCTACAGTGGGGTTGGCGTGCGAAGCACGCAATGCATGGTGTGTTGAAGATACACCCAATACGGGGGTTGGCGTGCGAAGCACGCAATGCTTTTTTTTATTGAAGCTACTCCCAATATGCGGAATGGCGTGCGAATCATTTTACAGCTATTCAGCATCGTCGTGAGTAGACCTATTTCCCAAATTGTTGGTTGAAACCCTAAAACATAGGCCTATAAACTTAATTTTGGAAATTTGCTTATCAACTCACGTCAGCGGTTCAGCTGCGAGGTCGAATTATCTTGAGATAGAAATGTATTTTTAACTAGGGGAGAACGATAATTGGTTCGTAAGGAAACTCCTTTCAAATATTTGTACACAATACTTTCATTTTTTTACACTATACACATATATCCTTTCCTTACTATCGGTCAAATAGTGTTCGAGAAAAACGTGTTTAACCGAAGGTATTCGCTGATTGTTGTAGTTTTTTTAATCGCTTCCTAATAAAAACGGTTGGACTTAGAAAGATCAATTTTAATCTATATATAGATAAAAACCTATATTTTATGCTTCAATTATTTGGTAATTTTCTATTTTCATTGTCCAATTTAAAAATAATTACAAAATAAACGGTATCAGTTAACTGACACAAACTTTCTCCCAACTTACTGAAGTCAAAATAATATTGTTTTCAATCATTTTATTTATTACTTTTTAGAACAAAACAAAAAAATAATATTCTACCTACGTCAATCGTATAAAAAAAATTATTGTCCTAGGCGGGATTCGATCGCGCGACCTTTGAATTACTGGCCGTGATCGATACCATGGTGCTACCCCGTGCGGCCGCCGCCGCGATGCTAGATTGACAACATAAACTTGTTTATTTTTAAACATTTCCCCATAATTATAAAACGCCGAAGTTTTGATAAAAGCGGGTGGTGTCATTTTGTTTGGCATCTTAAGCACTATAAATAATGAAAATTTGATCTTTGCATTTTTATCGTTTTTTATGGGTTTTTAGGGGTAAATTACCCTCAAAAATTAAAAATTCAAAAAAATGAAAAAAACGCCTGGAGATATTAGGGTTTAGTACCTACATACCAAATTTCATGAAAATCGGACCAATAGTGTCCTCTCTGGTCGTGTATACATACTAACAGACTGACAGACAGACACCACTCTAAAAACACTTTTTTGGGTTCAGGAAGCACCAAAACAAAAAATTCCACTAAAAATATTTTTGGGTTCAGGGAGCACCAACACAGATAATTGCACTAAACCATTTTTTGGGGTTCTGGGAGCACCAAAACAGATAATTCAACTGAAAATTCAAATTCGAACATTTTTACGAAAACAATACTTTCTCCATATACTACGTATAGGGTGGAGAAAGTAAAACATATTGTTTTCCACAAGACTTTCATTTGTTTACAATATACATCCTTTCTTTATAATTAGTATTTCAGTTATATATTTTACAGGCAACCCAAAATATACCGTACGCCTCCACTACATACACGGGTTTTTTTTATAATTCCTTTCTAATAAAGTCGTACCAAAGATAACCTATCTAAACAATTTGGATGTTTAATCAAGTTTACTAGGGGAAACACCTGCGTGCTCCGCACGCCAACCCCTTTGGAGCCTTCTATACTCATAATCATGTTATCTTTTCTTTATAATAAAGGTGTAGGTTTTAATAATAACCCCAAAGCTAAGACGGTAAATAATGTTAAATGTTCAAATCAAATTATTTCGTATATTTTATAACACCAGTTATAATAAAGGTAAGAAGAACCAGCAAGGCTCAGGGCTACAGTTTAATAAATCCTAACCTAAAAGTTAGAAATACAATAATTGCTTCAAAGTTTAAAATCATCTGTTAGTGGAAAATATTAGAGCAAACAGTTCAATAGTTCCAGAGATTACCCTCTAAATACAAAAAAAAACAAATGTTTACCTCTTTAGGCCTATAATATTAGTATAGATGAAACGATAAAAGTTAAAAAGAAATAGCATGACTGAAACACAGACTTAATTTAAATCTAAATTTTTGTTTTTTATTGTTATCTACTATTGGATGGTTTTATTCTTAGAACTAATAACGTTACCAAACATTGCTAAAGCATGTTCCGAAATGTCCAACTTGGTGTCCAAACTATTGAATGTCGAGTAAGTGATAGAACGATTTATAAAAATTTCAAATGACGATTTAGGCCGGGTTAGTTGTAAAAAAGGTGCTTTTAAAACTAAATATTTTCAGTAACAACATTTTGGGCGTATCTTTTACCGTTTCAAAATGGCGACAAAATAGATTTTTTCGATTTGCGTGACATTTTCTTTTCTAAATTATAGTTTTCATTTACTTTGTATAATAAGTTGTACAAAAAAAAAACCTTGCCCCTCTTCCTCAAAACCCGATTGAGTCCTATTTCCAACTTATTCGAATAATAAGAAACATAGAATATGCTTTCATCTTGTTCTACGTGAATAGCTTTGGCCTTTTACAGGAACGATATAGACCGAGGGTGGTATAGTTTCGCGTGACGGTTCCACTTGTCAATTCTTTATAATTTATAGATTTTTTAAAGTTTTTTTTTGCAAACGACGAACCATATTTAAACCAATTGAAGTCGACTCTACTTTATAACCGACATTAAATTAAAAATAATTTGACCTCGCAGCTGAACCGCTGACGTGACTTGAGCAAATTTCCAACAACTTGGGAAATGGGTCTGTTCACGACGGTGCTGAATAGCTGCAAAATGGTTCGCACAAAATTCCGCATTTTGGGAGCATCTCCAATACACAAAGCATTGCGTGCTTCGCACGCCAACCCCCGTTTTGGGAGTGCCTTCAACACTCAAAGCATTGCGTGCTTCGCACGCCAACCCCCGTATTGGGAGTGTCTTCAGTACACAATGCATTGCGTGCTTCGCACGCCAACCCTGCGGTAGGATCCGCCGCATGGCTTTGAACCGGGTACTTCTATGATATTTTACGTTTTGATCGATTTGAGGACACCCCAAAACGTGTTCTGGGGACCATGATCGGTGCTCATTTGCTACTCCCGACCTTGGGTCTTACCATAAGGGCCACTGCGATCGCTCATTTTCCCCATGGAAATTAGTTAGTAAAAACGTTTGAATTAATTAAATTAAATTTAAAAACTTATTAAAAGTTACATAATTCGAACACGCAGCTGAACCGCTGCCGTGAGTCGAGCGAATTTCGAAAACTACGTTTATACGTTTTAGGTTTTCAACCAATTATTTGGGTAGTTGGACTACTCGCGAACGCGCTGAATAACTGCCTGCGCTTATGAAATATATTAGTAGAATTTGTAGGTACCTCAGCCTCCAGCCCCGGCTCACTCACTGCTTCGTTCCGCTCGCAGCGGAAAAACCTTTGGACTTGGACTTTGAGTCCTCGGATTATGGGATGCTTCACTTCGCGGGACAAACTCACGAAATTCCGGCAATTCGCCTCAGATCAGAAGATGCCAGACGGGCGATGAGATCGTATAAAAATAATAATAATTAATAATCTCCTATATTAATTTATTTAGATAAAAATGTAATTGTGTGCTTACGACCGAACGGGAGAAGTGTAAACTTTTTAACTAACACAACTTACGAAATGAGGCAGCACAATGCCTATTTCAGAGGTATTGCTAAATTAAACCATACATTGTTTTAACAATAACAGATCTGACGTGGGACTGACGTAGGATTGTATGACGTAGGACAATCTGTTACACTTATATACCTAACTAAAACGTACTAAATTAGCAATGCGATTGGGGCCTAACCGGCTAAGGACATAGTCTATGGTGATGGACTTTGCTTCTTCGAATCTTGGCAAGATCAAAACTTTTTTCAAACAGATGGAATAGAGCGTTTCACTTTAGGAGCGTTTCACATTAGAAGCGTTTCACATTAAGAGCGTTTCACATTAAGAGCGTTTCACATTAGAAGCGTTTCACATTAGGAGCGTTTCACTTTAGGAGCGCTTTACATTAAGAGCGTTTCACATTAGGAGCGTTTCACATTATAAGCGTTTCACATTAGGAGCGTTTCACATTAGAAGCGTTTCACATTAAGGGCGTTTCACTTTAGAAGCCTTTCACATTATGAGCGTTTCACATTAGGAGCGTTTCAAATTAAGAGCGTTTCACATTAGAAGCATTTCACATTAGGAACGTTTCGCTTTAGGAGCGTTTCACATTAGAAACGTTTCACATTAAGAGCGTTTCACATTAGGAGCGTTTCAAATCAAGAGCGTTTCACATTAGAAGCATTTCACATTAGGAGCTTTTCACTTTAGGAGTGTTTCACATTAGAAGCATTTCACATTAGGAGCTTTTCACTTTAGGAGTGTTTCACTTTAGGAGTGTTTCACATTAGAAGCGTTTCACATTAAAGGCGTTTTATATTAGAAGCGTTTCATATTAAGAGCGTTTCACATTACAAGCGTTTCACATTAATCCTAGGAGCGTTTCATATAATAGAGCAAAATGCATTATAAAACGCGTGATTGTAAAATCCGATTCACCCCCAGCAACAAGAAAACTATATAGCCTACTTTTTTGGACGTTTACACTTTAAAAACCCCAAAAGTTTGATTCTAGTACAAAAAATTGTTACTTTTTTCTAAAGACTTGCGACCGATTGTTGGATTTTTTTTAGTAACAAACACGCCCGAGCGACGTAGAAAAGCAACGTGTGTGCCAAATTTGGACTGAATTGAACTGAAATACACGGCCGGTAGAGTGCCAACACATGTATATAAATAAATATACAAATATTAATGACGCCATTAGTGTTCTGGAAACCATGATCGTTGATCATTGACCATAAGAATCACTGCGACAGATCATATTTCGTAATAAAAGTAAAAAGTTTGAGTAAATCAAATGCAATTTAAAACCTAATTGTGAGTAAAGTAAACATTCTGAAACCTTTTATTGAAATAAAGATTCTATTCTTGTATTGAAACAGTTGAGAAGTATTACATTCTTTGTTTTAAAATTCTAAGAATTTGATTAAGACTCTTTGAAATTTGTTAACCTTGCACAGCTGATTACCACAACAATTAATCAACAGCGATGACACACGTCTGACAGAATGCAAAAAGGAAAACCCAGACCAAGACGTCGTGGATGTTTCATTAGTTATTCCAACGAATGAGCGCTATTTTCAGCGCGTCGGTGATTAAACTAGCCAGTTCATTTTGGTTGTTTAAGTTGGCAGCGCCAACAGTTCGGCATTATAACGCTGTACATGAAGCGTCACTTGAGCATGCGCTATAACGTCTTACCAACGAACACAGAAAAATAACGGAAGGGAAAATGCACTAACAAGTACTTACCGTAGTTGTCGCCACCGCCGCCATCTTGCGGTAGGCAAACCAGCTTACTGACGGTCCAAACACAGGTACATTTTTAGTGAGCACTCTTTAATCATACTTCGTTTTAATTTACTTAGCGTAAAGATAAAAATTTGAAACTTAACACAGTTAAACTATATTAGGTGTGGATGCTAATGCTAATGGTGTAATTAAAAGTATTAATTTTAACTTCAATACAGTTGTAATACCTAAATTAAGTTGACAGTTTGCAGTGATTTTTAAATCGTGACATGAAAAAGCTAGATAGTGGGGAAATTGCGTATTTTTAGGGCAGGTGAATTACCAAAGCGTATAAAAGTTGTCTTAATAGTGAAATCGTATGAAAATATATTTTTTTTTAATTTGGCTTTTGTAGTTTGGTTAATACGGCAGGTTGATTGAGATAGCTTTATGCGGCTCGGCGACTACCACTAAATGCGCTAGGCTGCCGCTTGGAGTTTACAATTACGGTTTTGAAAGGCATACTTTGGGTATATTCGTATATACAGCAAAATAAAACTTATTAGATTAGTTACTGACATGTATTTAATTTTTAAATAATTGTTTATTACTATATCGCAGAACTTATTTTAGATCCTTGACAAAAATATTAGCTTTATACACAAACTTTCAACCTTAATATTCCGCCGTTTAAAATCTCCCTTAATATCTCCCACTATTACAGTAGTTTCTTTTAGTTTGGAAATGTAAATAAACAATAAAGTCAGAGTAAGGTTGTAACTGCATTTATTTAACAAATAATATTTCAAGTATAGAACTTTGCTTTTATGATACCAAAATAGTAAATGCGTGTAAAGACATTTTACAAGCTGAATATGAAAAAAAAAAAACATAAATTAGCCTATCTAAGCTGACAGTCTCATTGACCTAAAAATGTTATGGTTTTGCAAAGGTGATTTCTTATTGGTCTAGGCGCGCGCTACTACAGTGACTTATCCATAGCGGACGCCATATTGTGGTAGGCAGTGCTATACGGGTGGCGACAGCTTTCGGCTCAAGTGACTTTTCTATTATTTTTCTGTGTTCGTTGCGTCTTACCCTCTCCTAATCGACTCCAAAAAGTGAGTCTTCAGTACAGTCACCACCAAAAAGTGTCGATATACAATCAAGACGACTACAGAACAGACATGAGTTAGGTAGGCGGCAGACGAACGCGTGGAGCAGTGCTCTGACTGTACTTAGCCGCGAGAGGGGAAATGTTCTCCAGACTAGTGGGAGCCGGCGTAGGGGACTTGCACACTCCCCTCTTCGCGCTCCATGCTAATTGGCGCTATCTGTACGGTATATTGAATTGCTGGTGTGAACCCAAAACATAGGGTTTGTACTACAATGTAAAATATTCGCAAATAAATTAACTACATAGTTAACTAATACATACAAGTAATATCATATAAACATATTCGATTAATTAATTCCTTCACTATGATATTAATAACTTCTAAATCATTTGATCTATCAACATCAAATAAAAAGCAACTAAAACATAATATGTTTATCTTTCTTAAAATATATAATCTATATATATATATATATATAATCCAAATACCACTCACTGACTCATCACGAAATCTCAAAAACCACAGAACGGATTGGAATGACATTTGGTATGTAGCTTCCTCTAGGGCCGTAGGTGCTCGCTAAGAATGTTGTAAAAAAATTCGAAATTTTATGGGGGTTTGGAGCGGGGGGTCAAAGTTACTAAAAAAACCACCAAATGGATTTGAATGAAATTTGGTAGGTCGCTTCCTCTAAGACCCTAGGTGCTCGCTAAGAAAGGTTTTTAAAAAAGTTCGAAATTTTAGTGGTGTTCGGGGGGGTCAAAGTTACTAAAAATCCCCATAAGAAATGCATAGAGTAATATATTTATTGATATTTTTGTTTGTTTGTTAATATAAATTTAACTTTGATTTGTCTATCCGTGCAAAGCCCGATCGGGCAGCTAGTAAGTATATAAAATCCAAATACCACTCACTGACTCACTCATCACGAAATCTCAAACACTACCGAACGGATTTTAATGAAATTTGGTATGTAGGTTCCTCTAGGGCCGTAGGTGCTCGCTAAGAAAGGTTTTAACAAAATTCGAAATTTGAGGGGTGTTCGGGGGGGTCAAAGTTAATAAAAATCTCCACTAGAAATACATAGAGTAATATATTTATTGATATTTTTGTTTGTTTGTTAATATACATTTAACTTTGATTTGTCTATCCGTGCAAAGCCGGATCGGACAGCTAGTAGGTATATAAAATCTAAATACCACTCACTGACTCACTCATCACGAAATCTCAAACACCACTGAACGGATTGGAATGAAATTTAGTATGTAGCTTCTTCTAGGGCCCTAGGTGCTCGCTAAGAAAAATTGTCAAAAAATTCGAAATTTTAGGGGGGTTTAAGGAGGTCAAAGTTACTAAAAAAAAAATGTAATTTGGTATGTAGCTTCCTTTACAGCCCTAGGTACTCGCTAGGAAAGGTTTTAAAAATATTAGAAATTTCAGGGGGTGGGGTTTGAGGGTCAAAGATACTAAAAATCCCATAAGAAATACATAGTGTAATATATTTATTGACATTTTTGTTTGTTTGTTTAATATACATTTAAATTTGATTTGTCTATCCGTACAGAGCCGGATCGGGCCAGTTGGTAACGTATATAAATACAAAATTTTTAAAAATAGACCTACAGTCTTATAATCCTTATAATTGTACACATTTACCGGGTTAAAAATCCCCGTCAGCATAGTTAATTAGGCCTAGATAAAGTCTGTTGTTTTTAAATAGTGTTCTATAAATCATGTATTTCTGATGTGTATCTAATTAATCTGCCTGAGAGTTTTCACGGGCCTTACTAGTTGTACGATATTATTCGATTTCTATCAGCTGATTGATAAGCTGTGATACGATTTTTTGTTTTCTGTCTACAAAGCCGTAAAATAAAACCAGTTCTCAACCTTGGCTAAACCTATAAATGTTATACACAAATGGTTGAGTTTGAATACATTCGAGGTTTTTTCGAAACTGGCCGCTCTGTGCTGAATAAACAATCGTAAAACAGAAGATTTCAATGTTAAAACGTTTACGACGTAAATTTAACGAAACTTTTTACGTTAAATAAATCCAATAAAATACGCCAACGATCTTCTGACGTGGGTAGGCAAGTTCAAGGGCCCTTCTTTGTCGTAAACCAGAATGAAAATAGGCGATGGATAAACGAAAGTGGACTCTGCGCGTAATTCGCAGTCCACGAAAAAAGGTTTTGAATTTTTTTGAAAAACAACCCCCTTTATGGCCAAAAACCAACAAAAATCAGTTATTATTATTGTTATTATTAGCTAAACGAGAATTTTTAGAAAGATGCGGTTTTTTGCATATGGTAGGGTACATTAAGGGCTACAAATAAGCCAAATTTTATCAAAATCGTTAGAGCCGCTTTTTTATAAAAAAATAATAACTGATTTTTTGGGGATTTTTTGCCAAAAAGGGGGTTGTTTTTCAAAAATGTTCAAAAACGATTTTCGTGCATCTATACAGGCCTATTTGACACGTCTGGTGCAAATTTGGTTGAAAGCGATCGAATAGTTTTCTAGCTTTGTATACATACAGACAGACATTTTGTAAAACACTTTTTTTGACTCAGGGGGTCCCAAAACGGATATTTCCACAAAAATCTCAAAATCGATTTTGTTTTGCGATCACTATACTTTTTCTATACTATAGTATAGTGAGAAAGTAAAAACTGTTATGACTGGGTATAACTGTGAAAACAATCGGGTGAAGGATAATAGCTAAGTTAAAGATAATGACAGCAAAAATGTACATACAATATTGCTGTGTTTACTGTGTTGGTGGTATATAATGCCCGGTTGAACAAACCATTACACATAACTTAACTATATCCTTCATCCGATTGTTTTGACAGTTACACCATTCGATGATGGAGAATCAAAAGGGCTACAAAAATGGTGACTTCAAACGGTTTTTGAATAATTTTGGTTTAAAAATTTCAAACAGCCGCCATTTTGAAATGCATGATTAGATTTAAGCGCTTATTAGCGAATTTCCATAGAAAAAATGAGCTATTGCAGTGGCCTTTATGGTGAGACCCAAGGTCGGGAGTAGCAAATGAGCACCGATTTGGTCCCCAGAAAACGTTTTGGGGTGTCATTAAAATTCATATATATATATATATATATATGTATATAAGTGTTCGCACTCTAGCGGCCGCATTTTAAGTCCGATTTGGTTCAAATTTGTTACACATGTTAGTTGTCTACGTCGCTCGGACGAGTTCGTTAGCCAAAAAAAATCCAACAATCGGAAGCACGTTTTTTGACCGGAAGTAACTATTTTTTTAGGTTTTTCCTACGAGAATGAATTTGGCGTGCGAACCATTTTGCAGCTATTCAGCACCGTCGTGAATAGACCTATGTCCCAAATTTGTTTTTGAGTGTTTTTCTACAAATATAAATGCAGGATGGTATTCTGCACATTTTGATTACGCGACCTGATAGCTCGTTTGGTTCCCCCAAAATCGATCAAAACGTAAAATACCACAGAAGTACTCGGTTCAAAGCCATGTGGTGGATTCTAGCGTTGGGTTGGCGTGCGAAGCACGACATGCATTGTGTACTGAAGATACTCCCAATACGGGGGTTGGCGTGCGAAGCACGCAATGCCTTTTGTGTTAAAGATACTCCCAATACGGGGGTTGGCGTGCGAAGCAAACAATGTTTTTTGTGTTGAAGATATTCCTGAAATTTGGAATGGCATGCGAAGCACGCAATGCATTGTGTATTGAAGATACTCCCAATACGCGGGTTGGCGTGCGAACCACGCAATGTTTTGAGTGTTGAAGATACTTTCAGTATTCGGAATGGCGTGCGAAGCACGCAATGTATTGTGTATTGAAGATACTCCCAATATGCGGAATGGCTTGCGAACCAATTTGCAGCTATTCAGCACCGTTGTGAATAGACTTACGTCCCAAATTGTTGGTTAAAACCCTAAAACATAGGCCTATATTTACATTTAATTTTGGAAATTCGCTCAAATCACGTCAGCGGTTCATCTGCGCGATTGGATTGTTTAATAATATAGAAACGGATATAAATAAATTTAAGTAACTGATTTGGTGAATAAGTCGGCAAGAAATAATGAGATGATTGTAACTAAAATGATGAATGCAGCACTTTATTTCTCTCAAAAACAAATTGCAAAACTGTCGTTTCATAAATAGCTCGTCTCGAGTGCTCAATCAGGATTTGTCTACGTCTGTCTGGGGCGGTGTAGGTTAATAATTAGCCTAGTCATTCTTGCGCAATCATTCTTGTTCCTTCGTCAGCGTTACAAAATTGATGGAACAAATGTTCCGGAACAATTTGAATAGTAGCCAGCCGTTATAAAAAAAACTTTAAACATCTAGTATATGTTTCAAGATTGTGCAACATTTAAATAAAATCTTTAAATGATGACTGGGGTAAGGGTTAGCTAATTTCCATATGGAAGATTTTTTTTACATACTAGACTAGCTGCCCGATCTGGATTTGCACGGGTAGATCAAAGTTAAATGTATATTAACAAAAAAAATATACCAATAAATATATTACACTAAGTATTTCTTATGAGGATTTTTAGTAACTTTGACCCCCACCCCCAACCCCCCTAAAATTACAAAATTTTTGAAAACCTTTCTTACCGAGTACCTAGGGCCCTAGAGGAAGCTACATACCAAATTTCATTCCAATCCGTTGAGTAGATTTTGAGAAATCGTGATGAGTCAGTGGTGGTATTTGGTTTTTTTTATATGTATAGATTATTACAATCCTAAGTGACTGCTCAAATAAGTATTACATGTACAAGTAAGCGAGAAACGTATATTGAAGTTTAAATCATAGTCTAGGTTCTAGCTACGTAAACCTTACTAGGTATCTAAAAATTCAATTTTGATCCTGTGGCTTCAGCCGGTGTAAGAGTGTATTTTTACCCCCAGGGAATTTTTACCCCCATGTAAAAATACACTAGTGTAATTTTACCCCCCAGTAAAAATACACTAGTGTAATTTTACCCCCCAGTAAAAATACACTAGTATATTTTTACCCCCCAGTGCTTATTTGTTAACTAAGACATGTCCGACATGGGGGTAAAAATATCCTAGTGTATTTTTACCCCCCC
>JAGFPH010016483.1:2388-13078 GCA_018207615.1 Philaenus spumarius
AAAAATATTTAAAATCACCCTATAGCGGCGGTAGGTTACACGGACATTGCTCAGCCTAAATCCATTTAAAACCCGCAATTGTTCAAATAGCGTTTAAAAAAAATACCAAACTCTTCTGGACGAAATTCTTCATGCGAATGGCTTGGTAGTTTTTCGCTATAATTAATAGTAGCAACATAAAAAAATATTAAAAATCAATGTTTTAAATTGTTAATAAATATTAAACAAAATGTTTTTCTTAGTTTTGGGAAAGCCATTTGCATGCATATTGGCCATAGCTTTAAAATGCCATATCGTTCATAATTATCCGATCAAAAATAAAGGAAAATTTTGGATTTTAATTTAACATTGGTCTTATGGAGTGTCAGCCAACATGGCCGACAGATAGAGCCGACCCTTAAATGAAACAAACAGTACATGTTAGCTTAAGGTTATCTCAATACATCACTGGAAACCATATCAAAATTTGTTTAGTCATTTGAGATAATCGCAAACGCACAGACAGACAGACAGACAACAAGTCTTGATAGAATAAAACTAAAGCACAAAATCTAACAGCTAATACGTTTATTAACTCAAACGCGTTTCAACGACAAAGTCGCCATCTTCAGTGATGCACGAGCTACAATAGTCAAACTATAACTAACTATCTATCAAGTAGGCTACATCTTCTCACAGGTCAAGCTCAATATTTTATTTAGACAAAACGTCTGTTTACTATTGTACTATATGTATAGATTATAAAAGTGTTTTTGAATGAAAATATAAATAAGTAAGCAAGAAAATTAAAAAATTAAAACTAACACAGAAATTAAGACAAAATAACTGAGTTTTACAGCGTGTATGTTTCAACAATAGGATACAATCTATATATATAAACTAGCTGACCCGTACGGCGTTGCACGTGGTGGTTGGTACTTTCAGTCTTTTTAACGTAATTGTATTCTTTTTAAGTGTTCAGTTAGTGAGTGGTATTGGCTTTTATATATACAGATCTTAAATAATAAAAGAACTATTGTCATAATAATAAAAGATCTGAAATTATGATTTTAGTAACTTTGATCCCCCCCAAACCCCTCCTAAAATTTCGAAATTTTTCATACCCTTTCTCAGTGAGCATCTATGGCCCTAGAGGAAGCTAACCAAATTTCATTCCAATCTGTTCGGTTATTTTGGAGAAATCGTGATTTAATAATTTTTACCCCCCAAACCCCCCTAAAATTTCCAATTTTTTAAAACCCTTTTTTAGTGGACACTTATTGCCCTAGAGGAAGCTACATACCAAATTTCATTCCAATCCGTTCGGTAGTTTTGAAGAAATCGTTTTTTAATGACTTTAATCCCCCCCAAACCCCCCTAAAATTTTGAATTTTTTAAAACCCTTTCTTAGTGAGCACCTATGGCCGTAGAGGAAGCTACATACCAAATTTTATTTCAATCCGTTCGGTAGTTTTTGAGAAATAGTGATGAGTGAGTCAGTGAGTGAGTGGTATTTCGCTTTTATATATATAGATAAATTAGAAGTGTCTGTCTGTGATTTCGAAATAAATACTTTTTTATAAGCTCATGTGGTTATTCAAACTCTACCAAAACCTAAACATGCATTTTTTATTTTCTGTCTGCCTGTCCGGGCTATCTCCGCAATGTCTGAACAAATTTTGACAAATTTTCATTCAAATGTAGAGGACTTTTCAGATATTAATCTAGGCTACTTTTTATCACGAAAATATCTAGGGTTCCTATTTAAAAATTTAAAAAAAATTTTAACTTAGGAGTTTTGCGAACGGACGTGATACGCGACCATTATAAATAAAGCAACTGCGGGCGTTGCCTGGGGTAAATACAAGTAATACATAACTTTGATTAATAAAGTAAAATTAGTCCTTAAACCACGCATCATGGTCGACCGATTGGAAAACTATTTCATACTAAGTGGCTGGTTTATTGTATCATTGGAAGCGGTGAAAGCTCAGATGGCATGACGGCGTTACATTCGCAGTGGTTGGGGATGTCATAGGACTTGTTGTTAGAAAAGGAAAATATTTTGGTTTTTGTACAAAGTTCGCGGATTTTGAGTTATTCGACATTGAAAATTTTTAAAGACCGCCATTTTGAAGGTTTAAAATACTATATTTTATTTCATACATTTGTTAAAACTACACGGTATTTGCCAAATTTGAAGTTTTATAATAATATAAAAATGACAAATTGTTTGGGTCGAGCTTTTTCAATATTTTATTCCAAGGGAACACCAGATCCTAGGTTTATCGTAGTAGTACCAGAGCACAGCCTCTCTTGCTAAAAAACTAGATATTGGTTTCCTGTAAGAAAAAAAACGATAACCGATACACAAAAACGTCTTAAGATTTGAAAGTACCTTTCTCTAAGTTCAATTAATTTGAAAAAGTGGTTGAACATTAAACCAAAATTGAAATTACTAAGTACTTATAAGGCAATGCAATTAATCTGTTCCCATTCAAAATCTAAACCCGTGGAATACGAAAACAATGATTTGACTACTCCAAATTGTCTGTCGGCTATTAAATGTTTAAAGCCCTGTTTTCAAGGAATAAGATAATTAAAATTCCTTCTCTCGCGTGACCACTAATTTGAAGTCATTTAAACCTCTTGTTGTTGTTGTTTTTTTTATAAACTGGTTTTATTAATTAAAATCGGACTAGATCATAAAACGTGGAAGTAAAATTAACAGTTCAACAACAGTGTTTTTTTGGCGGTTACGAAATTGTAAGTCGAAAAACTTTCTGGGAAAGAATGACAACTGTTGCAATAATTTTACACGATAGGTTATTTGACTGAACGAGCAGACAATATTTTCGTGGTACTGTGCGTTTTAATTTGAGATTATTAATCGAATGTCATAATGATTGTTTGTTGTATTTTTATTGTTAGGAGTATGCAATAAATCAAATAGTGAACAATGAAAATTAATATCGCAATCTTTAAGAAAATATTTTATTTTGTGTTTGCTTTGTTTTCTTATAGGAGCTGAACCGTACGGCGTTGCCCATGGTGGTTGGTATTTTCAGTCTTTTTAACGTAATTGTATTCTTTTTAAGTGTTCAGTCAGTGAGTGGTATTTGGCTTTTATATATATAGATCTTAAATAATAAAAGCACTATTGTCATAATAATAAAAGATCTGAAATTATGATTTTAGTAACTTTGATCACCCCAAACCCCTCCTAAAATTTCGAAATTTTTCATACCCTTTCTTAGTGAGCACCTATGGCCCTAGAGGAAGCTACATACCAAATTTCATTCCAATCCGTTTGGTAGTTTTGAAGAAATCGTGATTTAATAACTTTGATCGCCCCAAACCTCCCCTAAAATTTCGAATTTTTTGAAACCCTTTCTTAGCGAGCGCCTATGGCCCTAGAGGAAGCTACATACCAATTGTCATTCCAATCTGTTCAGTAATTTTGGGGAAATCGTAATTTAGTAATTTTTACCCCCCAAACCCCCCTAAAATTTCCAATTTTTTAAAAACCCTTTTTTAGTGAACACTTATGGCCCTAGAGAAAGCACATACCAAATTTTATTCCAATCTGTTCGGTAATTTTGGAGAAATCGTAATTTAGTAATTTTTATCCCCAAACCCCCTAAAATTTCCAATTTTTTAAAACCCTTTTTTAGTGAGCACCTATGGCCCTAGAGGAAGCTACATACCAAATTTCATTTCAATCCGTTCGGTAGGTTTTGAGAAATCGTGATGAGTGAGTGAGTGAGTGGTATTTCGCTTTTATATATATAGATATAGCTGCACGAACATCATGAGGAAATATTGCTCCTAAAATGTAAATACCAAATATAAACACAATTTTATTAGACAAACAAACCACTTTTTACAATCAACAAATACGCTTCTGTTAATTTTTTAAAAACCATAATCAGAGGTATTAAGTGACGAAACTACAAATTTGTCGCACATTAAAAATAAATTTGATAACAGATTTTTAATATCAGCTGATTCACAATCCAAAATTCAGTAAAATTCAAAATCATCATACAACATAGTGTGTTCCATAAATAGTTCGAAAGTTGGCCGCCATTTTAGAATATAAAAACATTAAAAACCGTACTTTAAAATTAGAACTTGTAGCCTAATAAACAGAGAAGGCTTTCGTTAAACAAAAATTTCAAAAATGAGGAGAATCAACAGCTGATATTGAACAGCTGTGTTATAGTTTTAAAAATTAATAATTAATAAAAAGCGTGATTGTTTATTTAAAAAATGTATTGTTGGTCTAAAAAAATGCTTTATTAGTGTTAAGAGCGTTTTCATTGGTTCAAAACGTTTCCATACACAAAATATCTGCCTCTCAATTATGGTGTTTTAAAAATTTTTTGTACCGCTCTAACTTTTAAAAGCTTAGTCGTAAAAAACGATTTAATTTCAACAAAATGTTACAATTTACAAATATTAGTGCCAGGAATTGTTTTAGATATTATGGTCACTACAAACAAATATATTTGAATAGAGTTGCTACCCCTATACAATAAATATAAATAAACTAACTTCCTACAAGCTATAAAGCTAAAATTATGTAATATTATTTTTAAGGTATATACAAACCTATTTATAATTTGATCACACAAGTAAAAGGGATTAAATGGAATAACTACCCTTAAAATTAAATATTTTCTATATCCTCAAAAACTAATGTTACTAAAATTTCACAACTTACACATGTTGGTACCAGGATTGTTTCATAGCCTATAATGGGCTATGGTCATTGCAGAAAAACAAATTAATGGGACAGCTACAATACAAATTAATTACACTAAATTCCTAGAAACTATAAATCTAAAATATATTTAATATTATTCTTAATTGATATAAAAAAAAACATTTGCAATTCGATTACTTAATCGAAGGGATGAAATAAATGTTATAACCACTCTTAAGGGTCGGCTCTAGTAAAACAGAAAGCAACCTGCGACTCCCTATAGCGGCGCGCGGCGGTAGGATACGCGGACATTGCTCATCAAAAATCCATTTAAAACCAGCAATTGTTCAAATAGCGTTTTTTTTTAAATACCAAACTCTATGGGACAAAATTCTTCATCCGAATGGCTTGGTAATTTTTCGCTATAATTAATAGTTACAACGTAAAAAACATTTAAAATCACCCTATAGCGGCGGTAGGTTACACGGACATTGCTCAACCTAAATCCATTTAAAACCCGCAATTGTTCAAATAGCGTTTAAAAAAAAATTCCAAACTCTTGGGGACGAAATTCTTCATGCGAATGGCTTGGTAGTTTTTCGCTATAATTAATAGTGACAACATAAAAAAATATTAAACATCAATGTTTTAAATTGTTAATAAATATTTAAAAAAATGTTTTCTTAGTTTTGAAAAAGCTATTTGCATGCATATTGACCACAGCTTTAAAATGAAATATGGTTCATAATTATCCGATCAAAAAATAAACGGTATCAGTTAACTGACACAAACTTTCTCCCAACTTACTGTAGTCAAAATAATATTGTTTTTAATCATTTTATTTACTACTTTTTAGAACAAAACAAAAAAATAATATTCTACCTACGTCAATCGTATAAAAAAGTTATTGTCCCAGGCGGGATTCGATCGCGCGACCTTTGAAATACTGGCCGTCTTCTCTACCGTTGTGCTATCCCTTGCGGCCGTTGCCGTGATGATAGATTGACAACATAAACTTGTTTATTTTTTAACATTTCCCCATAATTATGAAACGCCGAAGTTTTGATAAAAGCGGGTGGTGTCATTTTGTTTGGCATCTTAAGCACTATAAATACTGAAAATTTGATCAAAATCGTTAGAGCCGTTTTTGAGAAATTTGCATTTTTGTAGTTTTTTATTGGTTTTTAGAGGTAAATTACCCTTAAAAATTAAAAATTCCAAAAAATGAAAAAAAGCCTGGAGATATTAGGGTTTAGTACCTACATACCAAATTTCATGAAAATCGGACCAATAGTGTCCCCTCTGGTCGTGTATACATACTGACACACTGACAGACAGACACCACGTTAAAAACACTTTTTTGGGTTCAGGGAGCACCAAAACAAAAAATTCCACTAAAAATATTTTTGGGTTCAGGGAGCACCAATACAGATAATTGCACTAAACAATTTTTTGGGGTTCTGGGAGCACCAAAACAGATAATTCAACTGAAAATTCAAATTCGAACATTTTTACGAAAACAATACTTTCTCCATATACTACGTATAGGGTGGAGAAAGTAAAAAGGAAAATTTGGATTTTAATTTAACATTGGTCTTATGGAGTGTCAGCCAACCTGGCCGACAGCTAGAGCCGACCCTTAAAATTAAATCAAGCAATAGCAATAGCATTGCCAGGTCCACTAGTATTTTTATATTTCGTTTAAGTATTTTTTTGTATTATGTATGTTAGACTCGGAACCGGAAAGCTCTCTTATAGGTCCAGCCAGTGAGTGAATCTGTAACTTCCGTTCATTGAACTTGAAGGGGTTGTTCTTCCCTGGATTTATACGAAAACTCACTTATAATATAAATCTAAAAAACAAAAAACCTTTCGAACTGAAGGCCGTTTAAATTTTGTAACAGATAGCGCCAATGTTGTTATTAGAAACTTTTTTTTAAGAAAGAAAAATCTTTATTTTTCACAGAGATAAAGTACATTATAGTACAGGTCATATAATACAGTATCTATCAACATTTGAATTACACTATTGAATTAAACTTACAAAACTAAAAATAAAAATAAATTATACAATAATGTCTATAAAAAATGTAGGAAACCCTGTAGGCTCAGCCTGTTTCGGGCTCTCCAACTAAAGCACTAAAGCAAACTCCTAATGTGCTAACAAAGACTATAATTAAACAAAATAAAGTGCTATTACATAAGATTAAAAGGTGGAATTTATGAAATGCATTATGTATTAAAAAAAGAAATATACAATAAAATTCAAAAATGTTCGCGAATTTTTGACAGTGCAGCCTATATTGATATAAAATTATCCTAATAACTAAAAAACCAACACCAGCAGCAAGATTCAACGAATGACGCAGATTTACCAACATCAAACAAGCACTTTAAAAAAAAAACACTCCACATTATCCAGAGAAAATAACCAGGTTTCTAGTTGCATTATAAATTTAGTCTTAGATTTTATGTCCTTTAAAAATGTGGGAATCCTATTAAAAATATTTGGTGCAGAATGCAAATAGAATTTCACAAAAGCTTCTTCGAACGGACGAGGCAAATCTCTATTATATTTAGACCGCAGTCTTATTTGCTATGTATTTTACACATTTTAAGATTATTATTTTAGGGATAAAACATTGAAAATATATAATGTCAAGAGTTTTATCAACCAATAAAATGACAAACATATAAAGCGATGAAATACGTCGGTTGCCATTTTGGGAAATGCCACGGCTGTATAGATTTTGAAAGGTCATATCTTAGTGCAACTTTCGTAACCGTACATGCGTTTGTCTTCAAAAGGTAGTTTCATCTCAATTCATTTAAGTATCAGGATTCATTCCTTAATAAATACGAAAATATAAAACTTTTATTTAACATTTTAATGGGTACTAGTGGACCCGGCAATGCTTCGCTATTGCTTAATTTGAAACTTTGAAAGCCTGTAATTCATATCCCGTGTAATTCAACAGCCTGTAATTCGTATTCCGTGTAATTCAACATAGGCCTAATGATTGTTACACATAATTAATAAAACAACTGATTTGAATCAAAAGTTTAATACAATTTTAGGTTAGGCCTTTAAAACCTATGAAATATAATAATTCAAACATCTAATATTACAATTTAACATTATATTATTGTTACACATTATAAATAAAACAGCTTATTTGGACCAAAGGTTTAACACAATTTTAGGTTAGGCCTATTATTATAAAATCAACACACTTTATTTGAAAGAGTTTTGAATTATCACCATAGTAATCAGAATAACACATTAATAAATACGAATCAGCTGTTTCATCTGTTATATGGCTGCTTATGGGAGGGATGAATTTTCGCATTTTCTACCCTTTAAATTCAAAATTTTGCAAAATCCTTTCTTAGTACGCCTCTACATTATTGGACGGATGTACCTTCCAAATTTCAAGTCTCTAGCTTTAATAGAATCGGCTCCGCGTTGATCATCAGTCAGGACATTCCATTTTATATAAGAGATGATCTCAAACAGTTTGAAATTCCGATACTATTTTTATACATTTAGTACAGTAAAATTAGGCAAAAAAATACCCGAACTGGGGAATCCAAAACAACAAAGATCTGATTGTTGGAAGTTATTTGTTACCCTTTGTTCTAAATGTGGTAAAAAGTCTCCACCTAAACAACGTCGGGTTTGGGGGTGGGAGGGAATGGAAGGTGTAAAAACTGTATTTTCTAGGCTTCATTTGCAAATATCCCGTAAACCCTTCATTTTAGAGCTTAGTTTGTTCTATAACTTTTTAAAGTACCTGCTTTAAATTCTCTACACAAATTTTCTGTACTGTTTCTTGGCTGCGATAAATAGTTTTGGAGATATGGACGGGTTAAAAGTAAGGCATTTCTGTATGGTTGAAAACGTATTGAAATTTACAATTTCTCGACGATTTACCGTATTAGAGGGTAATGTTTTCAGTTGTTACCGTAATGAGGATAATACTGTTCAGCAGACACATGGTTGAGTGGTTGATGGGGAAGTACTGGCGGTGGTTAGCGTTTACTTATGATTGTTCTTAGTTCTCAACCCTTGATCAAATTCAGTCTGGAAGCGCAGATCTCATTCCAGATATTTTTTGTACTTTAGGGGGAAAACAATTTAAAAAGATTTTGCTGCTCCATCGGTCTTGAGGTACATTGGTGAGACTTCTTGTTTACATGGGAGTCCGCACGCCAACCCCGTTGGAACCTTCTATACACGTAATCATGTTATGTTTCCTTTATAATACAGGTGTAGGATTAATAATAACCCCAAAGCTAAGATGGTAAATAATGTTAAACGTTCAAATCAAATTATTTCGTATATTTTATAGCAGCAGTTATAATAAAGGTTAGAAGAACCAGCAAGGCTCAGGCCTACACTTTAAAACCATAACCTAAAAGTTAGGAATACAAAAACAATTGCTTCAAAGTTTGAAATCAGCTGTGTTAATGGAAATATTGGAGCAAACACTGTTTTATCTGTTATTTTACTCAATTGGTTGCTGTGGTAATAAATGTAAATTCGTTGGTTCATCAGTCTAGGCCTAACCTAAGATTTTTTCCGACTAAATTTATAAATATTGAAATAAAAAATGTTTTTATCAAAATAAATTATAGCCTACTAGGGGAGACCCCTGCGTGCTCCGCACGCCAACCCCCAATGGAACCTTCCAAAAACATAATTATGTTATGTTTTATTTATAGTAAAGGTGTAGGATTAATAATAACCTCAAAACTAAGATGGTAAATAATGTTAAATGTTCAAATCTAATTGTTTCGTATATTTTATAACATCAGTTATAATAATTGTTAAAAGAACCAGCAAGGCTCAGGTCTACACTTTAAAACCCTAACCTAAAAGCTAGAAATACAAAAATAAACATGGGTCAAGATAGCTTACGAAATTCATCCGGTATTACCAACTTTTATTTGGAGGTGGGGAATATTAACTATACCTTCCCCTACATTCCAGGTGTTGAAAGTAGGTCACATCCGGTATAATTGCTTCAAATTTTAAAATCAGCTTTTAATGTAAATATTGGAGCAACCAGCTATATTACGATATCTGTTATTTTTTATTTAATAATTGGTTGCTATGGTAATAAATGTAAATATAGGTGTTGGTTTATCATTCTAGGCCCAACCTTAGAATTTTTTCCGACTAATTTACAAATATTGAAATAAAAAAAGGTTTTTATCGAAATTAATTATAGTCTATGTTACTCAGGGATAGTGTAGCTTTTTATTAGTAAAACAATTTTTTCAATCGGTTCTGTAGTGCCAGAGATTACCCCCTACATACAAACCAACAAAAAACAAACTCTATACCTCTTTATAATATTAGCATAAGATATAATGTTTTAATGTAAACTTCAGAACAGCTGTTTTATGTTTTTAATTTATTTATTTAATACCAAATGTTTTAATGTAAACAAAGCAGATGTTTTTTAATTCTCATGTATTTCTTATGGGGATTTTTCGTTTTTCGGGGACACCAAAAACCACTTAGTTTTTAATTTGAGAAAAAACTTATATTTTTCCCTCGTTCCTTGAATCGATAGCTTTAATTTGATACCTCTCCCATCATCCTCCGATTTACCAAATTCCCACAATTTTGAATCTAAAATTTCGCTTACAGAATTATATATTAGGATGTTACTCAGAGATAGTGTAGCTGTTTATTAGTAAAACAATTTTTTCAATCGGTTCAGTAGTTCCAGAGATTACCCCCTAAATACACACAAACAAACAAATTTTACCTCTTTATAATATCAGCATAGATTAGAGAAGCGGGTGTTGGTTTTAGTTCTAAAATACTTTTGAAAATGTGCTATTTTACATAATTTTATAAGCTCAATCGAATTTCTAAATTTATGCTGAATTATTATTTTCAAA
This sequence comes from Philaenus spumarius, assembly GCA_018207615.1. Classification (NCBI taxonomy): domain Eukaryota; kingdom Metazoa; phylum Arthropoda; class Insecta; order Hemiptera; family Aphrophoridae; genus Philaenus; species Philaenus spumarius. The sequence continues at coordinate 12,992 of JAGFPH010016483.1, forward strand.
ACTCCGTATCTAAAAAACTATTGATCGCAGCAAAAAACAGTATAGAACCGTTTTTGTAGAGAATTTAACGTAAGCCTACATACTTTA
>JAGFPH010016484.1:0-15262 GCA_018207615.1 Philaenus spumarius
TAGGCTCTAATTAAACGATAAATTTAGCCAACTAAACCTAAATTATTAGGCAATTTAAGCTCTAATTAAACGATAAATTTAACCAACTAAACCTAAATTAATGGGGAATTTAAGCACTAATTAAACGAAAAAATTTAGCCAACTAAACCTAAATTATAAAGGACTGAGAGCTGTAAGTACACAAAAAAGTAAAATTATAGTATAATAATTTGTAATATTGAGCGTGTTTTTTTTTTGGGGGATTGTAGAAAAAAAACTGTCGTAACTTCCCTTACCTACTTTGACTATTCCCCAACACTATGCATCGCCTTCCCGTCGTAGTCATCGTTTACTAGGGGCTCAAGGAACCCTGCGGCGACTTAAGGGCAACAGATTATTGTGTACCATATTTTCAAGGAAATAACGATTCATTAGGACAGAGCCACTTGGATCTAATTATGGTGTTGGGGTTAGCGGTGACCCATACATATTGCAAGACAATGACGGAAATACACTCGATTCCACGTTCACGTGCAGTTCAGGTCTTGGAGATAGCCGTTGCTACTACCATTACTGGGAACATCACGTTTATTTGTCATGCGGGTTGCGTCAACTGTCCGCGTTGCGTGGAAGTTGATGTTTTTTGGACGGTTAGTATCGCTGAGACTGCCGTTTGAATAACATGGCATATGGGCGCCCCGTACTGCACGGTGAACGTGGAATCCAGTGTAGACACCTCTATCCCCAATTATTAGAATTACGTCATGCGTTGTAAATTCACCATTGATATTTAAATAATCAACATTTCAAATAAATTTCGATATTGCCAACTGAATGAAACAATGTTCTATGTACACTAAATATTTGAATTGCATTTTAATACAGTAAAAATTTTTCGTCGGTTTTTGTTAGTATTTCCTTTTATTTCCTGGAATAGCTGTTGGTTGTGAATAATAAACCGATTCTAAATTTGCTACGTTGGTTGCAATGGTAATGCGTGTAAACAAATTAGTGCTGCTAAACTGTTTTGTCTGTTATAGAGCTGCGGGTTAACACCGAATTTTCACTATTTTTACTTTCTCCACCCTATACGTAGTATATGGAGAAAGTATTGTTTTCGTAAAAATTTTCGAATTTGAATTTTCAGTTGAATTATCTGTTTTGGTGCTCCCAGAACCCCAAACAATTGTTTAGTGCAATTATCTGTGTTGGTGCTCCCTGAACGCAAAAATATTTTTAGTGGAATTTTTTGTTTTGGTGCTCCCTGAACCCAAAAAATTGTTTTTAGAGTGGTGTCTGTCTGTCAGTCTGTCTGTATGTATACACGACCAGAGAGGACACTATTGGCAATGAATACTTAACACTATAAGAAGCGAAACCTTATGCACTAAAAGGGAACACCAGTTGGTAGTTTACCAAAAATTCACTTCGAGCGCCACCAGTCTTTTTGCGGTCTGCTGAGACCGAGAGTGAGGAATGAATTGGAAGGTTTTTAATTTCGATGCACCAGCCGAGCGGCGAATATATCTGTCTCTCTCGCCAACACACACGAACAACTTTCTCTTTCACCCCCAACTGATCCAACCCCAGTAGATAATATCGAAGTGTCAAAAGTCTGTAGGACTACTGTATATAGCTCCAAGTTGGATTTTGCCCCATAAGGATTAAATAGGCCGACAGATATAATTTAAGCCAAAAATAAAGTAATTCCGACTGCTTCCGCTTTGCATTTAACAAAGATCCAATATTGCGATAAGGCTGCACAGACTCTTGAAATTGTCCATAATGGAAACAATATATTTAAAACAATGATTAATGAAAGTTAAAATATTATGAGATTAATAAAAAAAATAATTGTCTAAAATAAAGCAAACTCAACATCTCAGTTTGTGCTAATATAAAAACCGTATTTTTGTAAACTATTATTGGTTCTAAAAAAATTCTCAAATCATCAATTTGAAAGCAAAATGATTTATTTTTATAATTTCAATTATGACTAAAAAAACAAAATTACAATTACACAACTGCAAATTTAATGTCTATGTCAAACAAATTACACATTTCTACTAAACTACAATATAACCCACTGTAATTCAGAAAATGTTATAAATGTTTATGAACATGATCGTTAAAATTCTTTTTAAAATACAAATTACATGTTAAGAATGCATATTTCAGTAGGCAAAACAAAGACATTCTATATTTACATTTAATTAAATACGAAATAAATCAATGAATACAACTTTAAAATATATACATTTTGAAAGTTTATAAATCATTGTAAATATAAAGTAAGAAAGACAATTTATATCTACAGCAAATTACATGCAAAACAAACAAATAATTTCTGCTTTAAAATACTTACATTAGTAAAAGTTACTTGTCATTGCCAAAAGAAAGGCAATCTACGTTTACAGCAAATTACGTACAAAACAAACAAATAATTGCAGCTTTAAAATATTTTACATTACTATTTACATTACTAAAAGGTAAACATTATTGGCAGAAGAAAGGCAATCTACATTTACAGCATATTACATAAAAACAAAAAACAAAAATATTACTTCTCTTTAACATATACATTTGTAAAAGTTAAATATTAAATATTTAACATTTCAATTTAAATATTTAAATATTAAACATTGAAATATTAAATTTGCAGAACACTTAATAGAAACAGGCCACAGTTAAACAAATATAGACAAAAACCTGCAGATATTACATAAATGCTCGAAAGGCCCTATTATGAACGTTTTGGAGGAATTATAAATTTATAAACACACGAAAATATACCCAAGTATTCATTGGGTACTTTTAACATAAATAAGTGTTAAGTATTCATTGCTATTGGTCCGATTTTCATGAAATTCGGTATGTAAGTACTAAACCCTAATATCTCCAGGCGTTTTTTTTCATTTTTTGGAATTTTTAATTTTTAAGGGTAATTTACCCCTAAAAACCCATAAAAACGACAAAAATGCAAATTTCTCAAAAACGGCTCTAACGATTTTGATCAAATTTTCAGTATTTATAGTGCTTAAGATGCCAAACAAAATGACACCACCCGCTTTTATCAAAACTTCGGCGTTTTATAATTATGGGGAAATGTTTAAAAATAAACAAGTTTGTGTTGTCAATCTAGCATCGCGTCGGCGGCCGCACGGGGTAGCACCACGGTAGCGAGCTCGGCCAGTAATTCAAAGGTCGCGCGATCGAATCCCGCCTGGGACAATAACTTGTTTATACGATTGACGTAGGTAGAATATTATTTTTTGTTTTGTTCTAAAAAGTAGTAAATAAAATGATTAAAAACAATATTATTTTGACTACAGTAAGTTGGGAGAAAGTTTGGGTCATTTAACTGATACCGTTTATTAAGATTTAAAATAGAAATTTAGCAGATTTCTTTCTTAGTGCGCTTGAACGACCACATAGGAATATACCTTTAAATTTTCGTTTTTGCTCCACGTTGATTGTATGTTAGTCAGTCTATCAGTCAAGACAAAGCATCATACGAGTATGTATATAGTATCTTTTATTTTATCAGAAGCACGTGGATGGGGGGGGGGGGAGTATCAAGACTATACAATATCAAGACTATACAATAATCTGTTTGCATTGGCTTCGGCATGAGTCGCTGCGTGGTCGGAGATGAAAACGAGCAGTGTCGGAGCCCCTTGTTGGATATAAACCAGTCTCTTGATATAAATAACGTTAAAATATTACAAATTAAATTGTTTGATATCGGTGTAAACTATCTTGCATTGTCCGTGGGTAGTTAAGGCTCATCTACACTAATCATTTTCGATGTTCATCTTGATGTTCAAAGTGATAAGTGTAAAATTACTTTCATTTTTATTTCATCCAAAGTGTACACTAAAAGTGAACAACAAGTTGACGCCCTACCAACTTTTGATCAAAGAGTCGTTCCTCGAACCGATGATTCCTCCAGAGTGAAGGCTCAGTGTAAAATGTAAACAAACAATATGTTCACTTCCCACGCTCCATTCGCTAATTAGTTCACAGCCGAATAGTCGACTCTCTACCGTAGTGCCTGTATTTTGTGTGTTTATTGTTGTTTTTAATACAAATTTTATAAAATGTCATTCAAGTGGCAAGACAAGCATATGGTATTGTATATTGAAACTTATTACCAATATGAGTGCTTATCTATATATATAAAAGCCAAAACCCACTGACTCACTGACTCACTGACTCACTCATCACGATTTCTCAAAAACTACCGAACGGATTGAAATGAAATTTGGTATGTAGCTTCCTCTAGGGCCATAGGTGCTCACTAAGAAAGGGTTTGAAAAAATTCGAAATTTTAGTTTGGGGGATCAAAGTTATTAAAAAACGATTTCTTCAAAACTACCGAACGGATTGGAATGAAATTTGGTATGTAGCTTCCTCTAGGGCCATAGGTGCTTCCTAAGAAAGGGTTTGAAAAAATTGGAAATTTTAGGGGGGTTTGGAGGGTAAAAATTACTAAATCACGATTTCTCCAAAATTACCGAACAGATTGGAATTAAATTTTGTATGTAGCTTCATCTAGGGCCATAGCCGCTCGCTAAGAAAGGGTTGAAAAAATTCGAAATTTTAGTAGGGTTTGGGGGTATCAAAGTTATTAAATCAAGATTTCTTCAAAACTAAAGAACGGATTGGAATGAAATTTGGCATGCAGCTTCCTCTAGGGCCATGGGTGGTCACTAAGAAAGGGTGTGAAAAATTTCGAAATTTTAGGAGGGATTTGGGGGGCTCAAAGTTACTAAAATCATAATTTCAGATCTTTTATTATTACGACAATAGTGTTTTTATTATTTAAGATCTATATGTATAAAAGCCAAATACCACTCACTGACTGAACACTTTAAAAGAATACAATTACGTTAAAAAGACTGAAAATACCAACCACCACGGCAACGCCGTACGGGTCAGCTAGTGGAATAATAAATGCAGCTACTATAGCAAATCGAATGCACGGGGAAAGGCGTACTTCACAACGCTTGCGAATTTATTTGCCTGGGTTAACGGTAGCAGACGTAAAGAGGAAAATAAAAAACTGTTGGAACACGATATCTATCAGAACTTAACAAAAATATTCGCTAGGTATCGTAGTGTCATTTGTAATTTTATTTTAGGGCTCACAGCTTCTCGGAACCAAGTTTTTTTTTTATAAATAGAGTTACTTTTTCGAGAAGGTTAGTGAATTGATCCTCGTTTATTCTTAAATGATTTTTGTATTCCTCTGGACCTCCTTCTGCCGATTCTATCGATAGTGTTGACGAAGCTCCCAGATTGTCAATGAGACCCATGCTTTCACCCATCAACGGCTTTGAGCGCGGCCAGTTGTCGATAAAATCTCGTGCAGGTCATGTACCACGTGGAATTATATCAATGCATCCGCGTATAATCCTTGAATTCCTTCTCGAACGAGACATCCTGCCACCTGGTACCACAGCAGATACAAAACTGAGGAACAGTGAACGTGAAAACACTGAACTGGATGAAATTATGTAAACAAGGGTGAACACTCTGGATGAATTCGCTCTCAGTGTAAATCCTACTTTAGCTGTAATATTCGATTGTAAATACCGTTGTTTCAGTAACAAATAAAATGCTTTAACACAATGCTACAATACGTATGTGGCTTCTTAAGTAGAATGAGTGATAGGTCAGTATATGGAACGGTTAGTGGAAGATTGTACAAGAGTGAACTTAATTTAAGAAATTTAAATAAAATAAATTCTTTATCTAGCACATCTTAATGTTATCCAACCATACTCAGATATTGGATTTTAACACTAATATTCAGCTATGGAATGTCGAACCGTTACCTTCATTGTTTGAAAATTAATCAGGGGTCCGGAACTTTTCAATCACCCTGTATATTAATAACGTACGTCTTTTCGGATCAGCTGGTCTTTTATAGTAAACCAGCTGGTACCTACGGCTTTGTTCACAGATGTGATTAAATAAATGAAAGAACTATAGGGTAATTATTGTGACTTACCATTACACGCAAATTAAAAAAAAACCGTTTTAGATCCGAGTTCCACTGCCCAAAAACGTTCAATGAGTTTCGCCCGAATCGAACTATGTATCACTTTTAGGCCTACGTAAATTATTAGCTATACACCAATAAACGAAAAAATCCCATTTTCCGCTAGTTTGTTACGCATAACTCCCGAACGAACATAAAAATTACAAATCAGGTTTTCAGGTTTATGTAACATCTATGAGTAGGCCTACATTGCATTAGGTTTTGATGTATGTTTAATAGTTAATCCAGTGTACAGTAAATTGAAACATAGACGATCTTGTCAAAGTGTTAATATTGATCCAAATCAGTTTTCAACTCCTATAAACCGTACGTACGTGAGTAACAATATAAATTAACAGCTGATTTCACCCATCATCTGCCATACTTAAACAAAACCCTGTAGATTATACTTTAGGGTTATGTTTACAACATCAATCATTATAATTTCTTGTGAAGTTATTTTTTTTCTTTCTCCCCCTATACCATAGTATATGGAGAAAGTATTGTATTCGTCAAAATTTTCGAGTTTGAGTTTTTGGTGGAAATATCCGTTTTGGGTCCCCCTGAACCTAAAAAAGTGATTTTCGGAGTGATGTGGGTGGGTTTGTCTGTCTGTGTGTGTGTGTGTGTGTGTGTGTGTGTGTGTGTGTGTGTGTGTGTGTGTGTGTGTGGAGGTTATCAGACCTAGAACCTAAACCAGTCGTCCGATTTTGATGAAATTAGGTATGGAGGTACTAATCCACGGTATCTCCAGGTGTTTTTTTTAATTTTTGTGAATTTTTGATTTTTTTAATGATAGCTTATAATTTTGTTAAGAGATATGCACTGTGATTTCCCTGGAAAGTATAACAGCTAGTCTTATATAAAAAAATACTTCAAAATACCAATTTTTTTATTTTTAAGAGTAATTTTCCCATAAAAATCCATAAAATAACGGAAAAACCAACTTTTCTCAAAAACGGTTCGAACGATTTTGATTAAAATTTTATAGTTTATAGTACTTTAGGTCCCTAATAAACTATAATATTTTAATCAAAATCGTTAGAACCGTTTTTGAGAAAAGTTGATTTTTCCGTTATTTTAAGGGTTTTTATGGGAAAATTACCCTTAAAAATAAAAAAAATTAAAAAATTGGTATTTTGAAGTATTTTTTTATAATATAAGACTAGCTGTTATACTTTCCAGGGAAATCACAGTGCATATCTCTTAACAAAATTATAAGCTATCATTAAAAAAAACAATAATACGAAATTTATGTTTCTTTCATACACTTTTGGCTTCAAGAAATAATATTTTTTTATTAAGTTCCTATATTGAGGGAGAAAGTATGTGTCAGTTTCCTGATACCGTTAATTTTTTGTAATATGAGTTATAAAACTAATGTATGCTATAACACGTTATAAGTCTTACTTTGAACTTATGAACTGTATATAAATACAACCTTTTATCATCAATATATTCATTTTATATAAATTTAAAGAAATACCTATTCGAACTTCGGAAACATTCATACATCTTCGTATAACATATAAACATATTCCATTATTAATTTTTTCACTATAATATTAATAACTTATAAATCATTTGATTTATCAATATAAAATAAAAAGCAAATAATTATAAGACAAAATTTTTATCTTTATTTAAATACTAGGGGAGACCCCTGCGTGCTCCGCACGCCAACCCCCAATGGTACCTTCTAAAAACATATGTTATGTTTTATTTATAATAAAGGTGTAGTATTAATAATAACCTCAAAACTAAGATGGTAAATATTGTTAAATGTTCAAACCAAATTATTTCTTATATTTTATAACAGCAGTTAATAATGGTTAAAAGAACCAGCAAGGCTCAGGTTTACACTTTAAAACCCTAACCTAAAAGGTGGAAATACAAAAATAATTGCTTCAAATTTTGCAATCAGCTGTTAATGGAAATATTAAAGCAGCTATGTTATCTGTTATTTTATTCAATTGGTTGCTATGGTATTAAATGTAAATACATGTGTTGATTTATCATTCTAAACCTAACCTAAGATTTTTTCCCGACTAAATTTACAAATATATTGAAATAAAAAAAGTTTTTTACCGAAATTAATTATAGCCTATGTTACTCAGGGATAGTGTAGCTTTTTATTAGTAAAACTATTTTTTCAATCGGTTCAGTAGAGCCAGAGATTACCCCCTACATACAAACAAACAAACAAACACACAAACAAACAAACAAACTTTACCTCTTTATAATATTAGTATAGATAAATAATAACGTACACAAATAAAAGTTTTTAACGAATAGGCCTACAGTTTTATAATACTTATAGTTGTACACATTTACCGAGTTAAAAATCCCCGTCAGCATAGTTAGACAGGCCAAGATAAAGTCTGTTGTTTTTAAATAGTATTTTTTACATGATGTATTTCTGATGCGTATCTAAATAATCTGCCTTACTAGTTTATTTATAATGGCCGATTGTTACGTCCGTTCGTAAAACAACTAATTTTTCCCCTAATTTTTACATATTTGCATTTAAAAAAAATGTTAACCCTAAATATTTCCGGGATAAAAAGTAGCCTAGATTATTTGTTGAAAATCCCTCTACATGTAACTGAAAGTTTCTTTAAAATTGGTTCAGCTTTTCCGTAGATCAACCAAGACAGACAGAAAGACAGACACACAAAAAATACAAAAATGTACGGTTTTGGTAAAATGTGAATAACAATATGAGCTTAGAAAAGTGTTTTGAAATCACAGACAGACCCTTTTTCATATACAATTTACATTTATTTGTATATACAATTTTATTAAATTTATATATATATACCTCATTTGTTAAATCATGCTATAAATTAATTTCTAAATAAATAACTTTTAACTCAATAAATTCTATAGTCTTATCGGAACAAAAGATTATATTTCCTCAAACAGTTTAAGATCATCTGTTATTTTGGACCTGTGTTTGATGGCTCTGGCTCCACTCCAATCCGTGTTGTATTTGAAAGCGATAAACCCTCAGAATTTGCCTCGCCGAGTTTCCGGGCAAATTTACATTCGGCGAACCTAAATCACGGCCAGAAATATTCAAATCCAATTCTCCACTGTATATAAACCACTTTATGTTAGCACAACGGTTAACTTTATTAGATGTGGAATGAAATCCGGACCAAACTACTCAAGTGGCTTCGTAAATCTTTTGTTTTAGAATTTACTCGATAGATAAATCGGAACTGTTTTCAAGACTGAATGTATGTCGCAGTTGATTTCCTTTAGAACTTATTACAATTAAATTTGATATAGTCAAGGCCGTAGCCAGGGGAGGGGGGGGGGTCAAAAACCTTCCGAAATCCCGAAATTTAGTAGTAAAAATTAATACTAGGTTTAAAAAGTGCAAGTTAAATTATAAAATAGACAACACTAGACGATCCAGCAACACATGTTTCTTCATTGTGCATTGCATGCATACTGATATTTAGATTTACTTGATTAAACTACAACGTACAATACACATGGATGCAGTAGGTTACAGCCTTACTCTCTTGTGAGCTTGATCTGATCTATTAAATAAGAAAACTATGAAGGTTCAACAAAAATACTTTACTGTAACAAAACAAGCAATGCATTGTGCATTGAAAATACTCCCAATATGGGGGTTGGCGCGCGAAGCACGAAATGCTCTGTGCATTGAAAATTCTCCCGACACAGGTGTTGGCGTGCGAAGCACGCAATGCATTGTGTATTGAAAATACTCCCAATACGGGGGTTGGCGTGCGAAGCACGCAATGCATTGTGAAAATACTCCCATACGGGGGTTAGCGTTTCTATTGAACATTCTTCCAATACGGGGGTTGGCGTGCAATGCACTGTCCATCGGCCGCTTCTCATAGTGTTCAGTGTCAAGTTCACCTGTGCATCCTTAGCAGTGAACGTGTTGAAATGATTTAAATTCGAATCCCAGGTCCTGAAGTTGTCTAACTGCTTCTGTAACGTTACAAAAAGCAATAGCACCACGCACAACACCTTACGTTTTGTTCAACAGTAAAAGAGATTTTGCGAACCTCAAATTCATTAAAAACTTCACTAGAGAAAGTTATGTTATTTTTTTCATGGCTGAAGCAGTATTGTTTAAACAGCTGTTCAACAATGAGCGTTAGAATTGCAAGCAGTAAAAAATCTGGTACCAACTCAAGTAAGTTATCTTTGAGTCGACGAAGAGATTGGGGAACGAAACAAGCGCGGGGCCCTAGATATTTATTTTAGACTGATCTGTTACAGACTAAGCGCTGGTATTAACAATTAAAAGTGAGTTAAATTATCTGACCATTGCAGTTTTGTAATGTAGATTCAAGAAATGGAAAGTATGTGTAACACAAACTTAGGAAATTAAGTTAATATAATTTTATATTTTGTTACAAGTATTACTGTTTCCATAATGTTAATGTTATTATAGTAATTAATTATAACCTCAAAGCTAAGATGGTAAATGTCCATTGTTAAATATAAACACAATCTATACAAACAAAATGTTAGTTCATCAGTATAGGCCTAACCTAAATTTATTGTGTTTATGTTTAATTTATTTTACCTGCCTTAACGGCAACATACACACATAATTTATGTTTATGGCACATTCGAAAATACATTCAATAAACATAAAATGCTCAACTTCATCCTGCGATTTTTTGTGTGCAATTTTTGAAAGTCGCATAGAGTGGACATAACGCTTTTTCAATACACATAAAATGCTCCTGTGAATTTTTGAAAGTCGCATAGAGTGGACGTAACGCTTTATCACCGAGTCACGAAATTTTATAAATATCTATAATCAAAATATCCATTTTAAAATACATTAGGATTTGAAGAAAGGGCGTGATAAACTTCGTTCCAGACGGGGGTCCCACGATCGCACACGTTTTTTTATATTTCGTTTTAATATTTTTGGATTTTGGTACATTTTTTATACTTAGGCATGTTTGTTATACAGGATGTCCCTGAACTCTCTGGACCCCTTTTGTGGATATGTTCCTGGGATCCAGACGAACGTATTTCACAATATAAACATGGGTCTACGGTGCTTATTTTTTCGTCTGTCTGTATGTGTTTTTTTACAAAATACTTAATATTTTTGGAAGTAGAAAAAATATTGAGCTCAAACTTTGTACACCTATTTTTTGCGTAACCTTTTATCACTGTACAAAAAATTAGAACATTGTTTGAAATATTTTCAAAATGGTGGCCGTTTATAATTTTTAAAGTCAAATATCTCAAAAACCACTAACTTTACGAAAACATTATTGGTCTTCCCGTTAAATGAAGAAAGAAAACAATAACAGCAATAAATAGTAAACGAAAGAGAAAGTTATTTTTGTATTTGCGCAAATTAATAGTATACTAGAAAACGTATGAAAGTTTTTCTAACACAGGAGAAGTCGAATTAATCAGGTGTTATTATTTCACTTTCAGTAAAAAAAAGTTTCGTCAAATTAACTGAATAGAATCATTTCATCCAACTGGAACGGAACCAATGCCTTAATTTCCAGAGTGCTTGCAGCAGTAAATTCAACGCAGCATGAGATATCGTCGGTCATATTTCAACCGCTTATCGACTCGACGTACACACAAAAACGCCGACCTAATGGCCTCATACTACACAGACCACGTGATCATTTCACGTTGCAACAATGCATTCTTCTACTTCCCATTGCTCAACCGGCGATATCTCGTAACCCACCGGAAGACGCAATGAACTCCGTATTACGTTTACTGAGAATTAATTGCATTCGCGTCATTTGAAAGCGCGGGGGGGGGGGGGGGCAGTGGGTAATTGGACCTATTTTTTAGAATAAAGTTAAATGTAAGCCATTGTAACAAACATTGTTATATTCGACGGGCATTTCCTCAAGCCTGTTGCGCAACTTTTGATTGACAGTCTAGACTAAATTTTCTGAGGGGCTAATCGATATTAGTGGGATATTATTCTGCGGGCACCATGTTACGTTACGTTAGTGTTGCCATAACACCGGATTTCCCCGGAGATTATCGGACTTTGATGGTAAAAATATAGTTCAGGGAATTTCCGCATAAACGATAAATCTCTTCTTTTTTTTTAATTTTTCCACAATAATGCATTATAACGCAAATTGTGTGTTGAAATCGTATTTTGGAACGAAAATGTATTTACGTTTGCAACTTTATCGTCGTAGAACTATTGTCAAAGCTAAAAACTCTCTCCCTGTAACATCTATTATTTGTTACTCTTTGGCTTTATTTCGGCGGGGAACTTTGTTAGTTTTCATCTATATTCGCTGTTGTCGATCGCTGAAAATGTAGGAAGATTTACGGCGCCGAAGACTGAAGGAATCAAACCGAGATCAGCTGTTTCGCTGTCCCTAGATGCTGACTATATCAAAGCTCACTAAAGAATACCGTTGAGGGACGGGCTTGTGTACACCGAGATCTTGAACGCTCCAATCGCCGAAGTGCGACGTTGTCACGTTCTTCCCGCGCTTCTAACTGACTGCGGCTGACTCGACGCATTTATAATTCTTTAAACTGTGCGATCAAGCCTCGAGCGGTGAATACCAGGAGTGTTCGAGGCTAGTAGATATGGCAACGCTGCGCGCCCATCCTATTGGCCGCCTCGCAACGGTATTCTTTAGTGGGCTTTGATATAGTAATGTCCACTGTCCACTTGGACTTGAAACAAAACATCGATGTTATACATCGCAACTTGTACATCGATGCAATACGATGCGTCTTTTGGAAAACATCGAATACTTTTGTTATTATGATTCGCATACCTCTTTGTTTAGGGAAATGTATCGAAATATTCAAATAGTTTTAAAGCAAAAGTATACAGTAATTAATTTGATAAAAAGGAAATTTTTCTATTTAAAATACTTCATCTGGTGAAAGATTTTCGGTGATGATCAATGGATTTCCGTAACAGCTGATTTAAACTAGAATTATTTTCTATATTGATTTTTAGATATTTTCTTTTTTTATTTTTAGAACAAGTTATATTGGGCCTATAATAAATTATTAATGATTTCGTTTATTTCCAATCAACATTCCTCCTGTATAATAATTGATATTTTAAATGATTACATTTGATAATGTGTATCATAAAGATTAAAGAAACATTTGTCCGAATGGTGAACACTTTTTAAAAGATCTTGTTCACGTTACCCTGTTACCTAATAATTAATCAATGTGCAATTTAAAATAAACTGTTGAACATTAAAAACTTAGTTAAAAGTAAACCAAAATGAAAAAAATTTCCGGTAATATGATGATTGTACCAAATTTGAAAAAAGCTCTAAAATTAACTTACGTAGGCTTGCTGCTTTCGACAATAAATGCTTCTCAGCTTACATTTTGTGGTGTTTTTACATTTATTTGTTATTAGTAAAACACTCGTATTTTATGATTTATAATTATTTAAATATATAAAAAAATAAAAATTATAAGTTTTCTATAATTTTAAATATATATCATTTTTTAATCCCCCTAAATTTGGGAAATGTAGGCATAACAATAGCAAATTATTTGATTTTATAATTGATTTTTATGTTAAAATAAACGGTAGCAGAAACTGGCACATACTTTCTCACAAACATATTTAAAGTATCAAATAGATTCACTGTGACTTCATAATTGTATTAAAGTAGGATAGGGGGTACATTAAAGTAGGATATTAACTAATAAATATTATTATTATTAGCTAAAGAGAAAACTATTCCATCAATGTTGGACAAATTTGCACCAAACATGTCAATTAGGACTGTATGGATGCACGAAAAAAGGTTTTTAAAATGTTTGAAAAACACCCTTCTTTTTGGCCAAACCCCCTCTCCCAAAAATCAGTTATTATTATTAGCAAAAGAGAACTTTTAGAAATTTGCAGTTTTTTGCATATGGTAAGTACCACTAAGGGCTACAAATAAGGCTAATTTTATGAAAATCTTTTTTTAATAAAAAATTATAACCGATTTTTGGGGGTTTTTGGTCAAAAAAGGGGTTGTTTTTCAAAACATTTTTTCGTGCATCTATACAGGCCCAATTGATTTGGTGCAAATTCGTTCGAAATCGATCAAATAGTTTTCTCTGTAGCTTTGTATACATACAGACAGACATACAGGTATAGCGACATAAAGATATACACACATACAGACAGACATTTATTAAAAAACACTTTTTTGGACTCAGGGGGTCCGTAAACGGATGTTTCCACAAAAATCTCAACATCGATTTTTTTGTGATCACTATTCTTTCACTATAATATATAATATAATGAGAAAGTAAAATGAATAAACATTTTTTTTAATAGTACTTACTTTTCAAAATTCCCTGAACCCCTTACTCCTCCATACTTTCTTGTTCTGTTTTCCTAAGCTGTGAGAATTTCTAATTTAAATTTAGAGACTGCCGCCTTTGTTGACAGTATTTAGGCTGGCCACGCACTGGTGACTTTAGTTACAAGTATCGTGTATTGACGTAAGTTTTAGTTTGACTACCTAACGTGACTTTCGTCGACAGAAGATGGTGACGAAACTGTCACAGTTTCAAGTGGTTTCAATGCATCGTGTCACTTGCAGTTTCTCTCATAAACTGAAAGCTCGTAGTTCTGTTTACAATAAATATTTAAAGGCTAAATTAATTTCACAGATAAAACAAAAACTTCTTCATCGTCTGTGGCTTAAGTTTTTTTTAAAAATTGTAAATAAATAATTCTGCAAATCTCGTATTGGGAGTACTTTCAATACACAATGCATTGCGTGCTTCACACGCCAACACCTGTGTCGGGAGAATTTTCAATGCACAGAGAATTGCGTGCTACACACGCCATCCCCTGTATCGGGAGAATTTTCAATGCACAGAACATTGCGTGCTACGCATGCCAACCCCCGTATTGGGGGTACTTTTAATACACAATGAATTGCGTGTTTTGTTAGAGTGAAGTATTTTTGTTGAACCTTCATAGTTTTCTTATTTTAGATAAGATCAAGGTTAGAAGAGAGTAAGGCTGTAACCTACTGCAACCACGTGTATATTGTACGTTGTAGTTTAATCAAGCAAATCTAAATATCAGTATGCATGCAATGCACAATGATGTAAAATATGTTGCTGGATCCTTTGTTGTGTTGTCTATTTTATAATTTAATTTGCAATTTTTAAATCTAGTATTAATTTTTACTACTAAATTATTTCGGGATTTTGGGGGGGTTGACCCCCCCCCCCCCC
>JAGFPH010016485.1:4441-19240 GCA_018207615.1 Philaenus spumarius
TTGGTCAGATGTCTACTCGTTGGCGTTCCGTGCTAAACTGAAGTTAGGGGGGATGCAAGCTTCTCTTCTCGACTTTTCCCTTGTCAAACCAGCATCTTCCTCTATGTAACAAGAAATCCTGATTTCTTGCTTTAGAAATATATTTTTTGGTCTTAATATATTTCCTGATTTATTTGATGAATTTTAGTGCCTTTATTTCCCATCGATTAGGCCTAATTTAATTATTATCTTCATTTATTGAATTACAATGTGCGGTCTGTTTTGCTCTTCGTAGTAGATCCGATGACGTCACTTCCCCCTCGCAGCTTCGGGCTTGACTTCATGTCCGTGCCTGTCGTTTTGCGAAATTGACTTTGATTTCATCCAAACTCTATAACTTCTTTTTGTGTGGTCGGATTTTGATTTTGTTGACTTCTATGGATTGGTTGACGTTTTCTGGTTTCCCTGGAATTCGAATGGCGTTTCTACTCCTCTTCCTTCTTGAGTTATAGACTTCGTTAGTTTTGCTTAAATTTTGAAATTTATTTCCTGTAAATTTGAAATTTTCCATTTTTTCTTGCTTGTATCTTCTTCGGTTGGTCTTGAAACGCGCTAATCTGTTGTTGGTTTTTTGATAGCTTGTTTGGTTGTCTAGTTATTCAGCTTGTTGTTACTCTAATTGGCTTCGTTTGGTTTTCGGCGTCTCATTCCCCCCCTTTAAAGCTCTTTTCATATCTCACATGGCATTACAATTTATTACACATATATATACTCTATTTTATCAATATTTCCCTTTTATTAATCTCCCTTGTATTTATTTTGAATTAATAAAAAAATTTTATTAATTTATTTTATTTTTACAAAATTATTTATTTATATATATTGAACTTCGGATTGATTATGCCCTATTATTGACTCTATTAAATGCTATTTTTTTTGATTTAATTACATTTGAACTTTATGAGTTATTAGCCTTTTTATGCCCAAGAATGACTTTACACTTTATTTTTAAGCTATTAAACTTTATAACTTTATATTTTTTATTACCTTATTTTCTTAACCCTTTTTAACTCTACAAATTACTCTACTTTGTTTTTGGATTTTATTTAAATTCTGCAAAATCGATTTGTTTACGCTTACGTTTTTGTTTATAACTTTTTAACAAATTATCATAACAAATTTATTTTTATTAATCCTTGCTTATTTAACTCTCCTTTCAACATAAAACTAATAATAACAACTTCTTTTAATAAAATTACAAACCCCTATCTTCCAATGTTAATTCATTTCTACCAAATTTAGACAAGACTGGACAAGTCAATGCCTGTCAGATCCTGCAAGGTTTTGGCTTGGTCTTGTCGCTAATGCATACGTCATAGTCTGCACTTATTTAACTAACACAATTTTAGTTAATTCTTCAAAATTATTAATAAATACTATTTTCACATTAGAAACTACTTTTTTATCTTAATTTTGGGCTTTTTTGACACCCTTTGGCTTTAATCTTTTGTTATATTGACTCTGAATTTATTTTAATTAATGTAATTAATTAACCCCAATTGGATCGGTTAATTGGCCGTTCCAACGTGTTGGTTGCCTATGTGGCTCAGACGAGTTCGTTAGCCAAAAAAATCCAACAACCGGAAGTACGTTTTTGACCGGAAGTAACTATTTTTTGAGATTTTTACTACGAGAATTAAATTTTTGTAGTGTTGTTTCTACAAATATAAATGTAAGATTTTATTCTGCACATTTTGTTTTTTACGCGACCTTAGCTCACTTGGTTCCCCAAAAATCGATCAAAACGTAAAATACCATAAAAGTACCCAGGTCAAAGCCAAGTGGTGCAAACTCGCGAGGCCACTAGGAGGAATCAAATTCTACTAATATATTGCGTACACACAGACAGCTGATCAACGCCTTCGTGAGTAGACCTATTTCCCAAATTGTTGGTTGAAACCCTAAAACATAAACATATAACCTTAATTTTGGAAATTTGCTCAACTCACGTCAGCGGTTCAGCTGCTTGGTCGAATTATTTAAAACTTATTAAGGTATTTCATCCATACAAAACGACGATTCTATATTATAGATTTAGTGAATAGCTCCAGATCAGAATTACTATTCGGTTTCTTACCGTGGTCTGTTGTTAATGTTAGATCTATTATTAGATATGCTATAGTAAAGACGCTTGTCTGACTAGGTATTCCCCGTGAGACGAGTGATGAAATGCTCGATGCGCGTAAGAGGGGAGGTAGAAGAAAGTAGACATAGACGAACTAAGGTTCCCCTAGCAGCTATCCCGCTCATGCGCAAACTTTCTCTTTACTACTGCGCATCACCAAGACAGTTTCATCACTCAGGATGTACGTCTGTTCACACCGCCCCCGTTAACTTTATGCTACAGTCACAAGAAATCTCACCCTCTGAAACAAATTTAATTTGCTTCCTTAATAGATAAGATGAATGCAGAAAATCTGGGGAACCCATACAATTACATTTCCATTATACCCGCCCACGTAAGAGTTTTTGAACTTGAGTACAACTTTTCCATTATAGCTTTAATACGTATGAAACAATTTGACAACCAGGGGGGGGGGGGTCATTTGTATCGCAATTATTGCAGACTGCGTGTTTTATATACTAATTTAACCAAATTGAGTAAAGAAATTAATACTTATAGAGATATCTTATTATTACCGAATTTCCACAGGAATAATGAGCTATTGCAGTGGCCCTTATGGTGAGACCCAAAGTCGGGAGTAGCAAATGAACACCGATCATGGTCCCCAGAACACGTTTTGGGGAATCATTAAAAGTCATATGTATATATGTGTTCGCACTCTAGCGGCCGCATTTTAAGTCCGATTTGGTTCAAATTTGGTACCCATGTTGATTGTCTACGTCGCTCGGACGAGTCCGTTAGCCAAACAAATCCAACAATCGGAAGCACGATTTTTGAACGGAAGCAACTATTTTTCTGAGTTTTTTCCTACGCGAATGAATTCGTTTTAAAGTTTTTTTCTACAAATATAAATGTAGGATGTTATTCTGCAAATTTTGTTTTTTTACGCAACCTTATAGCTCGCTTCGTTCCCCCCAAAATCGATCAAAACGTAAAATACCATAAAAGTACCCGGTTCAAAGCCATGTGGTGGATTTCACCGTGGGGTTGGCGTGCGAAGCACGCAATGCTTTGTGTATTGAAGATACTCACAATATGCGGAATGGCGAGCGAACCATTTTGCAGCTATTCAGCAATGTCGTGAATAGACCTATTTCCCAAATTGTTGGTTGAAACCCTAAAACATAGGCCAGTAAACTGAATTATGGAAATTTGCTGAATTCACGTCAGTGGTTCAGCTGCGTGGTCGAATTATTATAAATTGATTTACTCTCTCAAGATCAGAGTTAGGCTTCGGTTTCTGTTCTTATAGCACTTTACCTTTATTTACGCCAAATCTATTATTATATGATATTTAATAGATATGCTATACTTGATTGATTGATATACAATGGTATCAAAATGAAGACTAATAAGTTAGCATTATTGGAGGGCAGGGCAGGACCAAGCGCGAGATATAATGAGTTGTGTCTAGTGATTTCAACTATGCAAACACTTATATAGTAAACATAATGTGTCTGTTTGTTTGTGCGCACTAATCTCTACAACGGCTGAACAAATTTTGATGTGGCTTTCAGTGACCGATTGAGACAAGCTTTGGATAACATTTAGTGTTTGTTTCATTAAAATCTGTTTAGAAATAAAACTAAAATTTTTATTTTAAAGTGCACCCCACACGCGTATGTCGTAAATAAGGGCGCTGTGTATGCAAAACCCACACTGACTGTATGTATCAACATTGCATAAACACGCCTGGAAGTCATCGGGACAAAATTAAAAACATCATGGAAGGTACAACGTCTATGGTACAGATGAAGTTGATCGGAGGTTTGAATTCAATAGGCGTGGCAATGCATTGCGCACTCACGATGATCGCCTACAAAGCTTTTTTTTAAACATTCCTTGACTTAAGATGAACTGCAATGTAATTTAATTTTTTGCGACGGTGAACGTGGGTACAATTTTGGAAGGATGAGTTGGTAATACATGTTTGCACGTACGAAATCGAGGGCACAGCTTGTTGGTAAATACAATTTAGTTAATTCTAAATTGTGTATATTTATAGGTGTATATTTGTAACCGTTGTAAATACTGGTTACAAGTTAAAAATAATCATTGCTAGTATTTGAATAAAAACACTATTTAGAAGTAAACTAAAACGCATGCTTATAACCCTTTCCACTCGAGTGTCGGGGCAGCCCCGCACCCTACTAATCCGCACGAACTCCTATGTCGGGCGAGCCCCGAACTCGCTATGACAACGTTCTTTGATTGCATTTGAACGGACATAGTTACTTTGATGACCGCTATTATTAAAGTTTGAGATGTGCTGCTATTTGTGAAATTTTTTTAGAACCATTTGAGTTCAGTTTCTGTGGTAAATAAATCTTAGAAAATGTAATCTTGGCCGTCTTTGGCCGCTCTGTAAACAGCTGTCTACTCTCGCCGTTGTTTGGTTCCTACTTTCTACGCAGTGTTTTAGTGAGCTTACGCGTTGCTTAGTTTTGTTGTGTACTAAGTTATCGTGTGTAATTTCACAGTTTTTTTTTAATATTGTTCTTTTTACAATAATGAATGTTGTGAAATAAAATGAACGAAGACGACGGCAATTATAAAATGGCTGGAGTGGCGACGGAACTTTCGTTTGGAACCTGAGTGATTCCAATATTAACAATAAGTTTTGAAAAAAGCTTTACTTACTATAGTTTTGATCTACATAATACTGTTTTTAAGGAATAAAATAAATAGTTGAGGCAATTTTGTACAAGTTGGTGTCAAAACTAATTGTTTTCATAAAAACTCATTTTTTACAAAAAACTTATTTTTCAATTATAATTTTTTTATAATGTATTATTGTGTCTAAAACATGTGTAAACCACTTAATTTTCTTTGTAAGGATATAGACAACAAAAATCAAACAACAAATATAGGTCTTCCCTTTGAAAATTTTTCCAAAATTCTTGTTTTTGTTACAAATTTATATATTTTTTTCAATAAATAAAAATTAAAAAAATATAACTAAAAATAAAAATATATGTTTTGTTTCATACCAATCTATACCTTAGTCATAGAAGAAACTACAAAAAAAAGTCAGCCTTTTAGAACTGACAGAAATACTTTTCGTTTGGAGTAAACAAGTTACAGTGCAATATTCGCTGAAATTTAAATGGAGCTGATAGCAACACTAGGTCCCCAGTAATTGGAGTGGAAAGGAAACTAAAACGCATGCTTATAATGCAATCGATTGCAATATTTTGGGAGTAACAAGAAACAGTTTTCGTCTTCTCTGTGGCAATACAAAAGATTCCCAGTACAACTAGGTTTGTTTGTACAACGCGATGCCAGAGTTTGAGATGAAGAGTTAGAAGCTTGTGACGGAAATATCGTAACAGACAGACTTTGCAAATTAGACTAAACAAAGATTGTATTTTGTTTTCACAGTCGTTGCTTCGCTTTATAAATAAACATACTTTTATTAGTCCACGTTATAGTGTTGGAAAACTTTGCAGAGTTGTGTTTTCGTTTTAAATTGAATTTATATTTACTTAACTGGAAAGCAGGAAGGTAACTTTGATTAAATCATTTTTGTACTGGCAAAGAAGTACATCTCGTATTGGTCGAAGATTTAATTATAAACTATTTAAAAAAAAACATCCCTTGCTTCTAAAATTTACAAATATTTCTTTGTGCCTGTAAAATACTTGCGAAAAATTTAATAAGTTTTAAATAAATAGTGCAGCCTTGGTAAAGTAATCAGCTGTTACTAACTGTAATAACAACTGATTTCAATCTTTGGTTCTAATTTTTAGGTAAGCTTTGTTTATAAGTAGACTAAGTCAATTATAACTCCTGTTATATCATATAAATAATGATTTGAATTTTTAATATTGGGAGAAGGTTCGCCGATTAGACCGCGTGTGTAGTTCCTCTCCGTACAGTTTTTCGGCTATTAAATAATCGTGTAAATTGTAAAGAGGCAGTAGGATTTTTGTGTAATATACTGTATTATACTGTGTATACTACAGTATTTTTCACACCGAAATAAAATGAAGTAACTAGAAAAAAAGCTTTTCTTTTCCCGAGGATCTTATAGTTAAATCTTTAACTGTAATTTATGCGCCGAGAAATAAAATACAGACAAAATTCCTTAACTTATCGACTGAACTAGCTGATTCAAGCCGTACGTAAACATTTCCTATTCCCGTAATAATGTATAATTGTATAATTGTATTTTATTTTGTCCAGGCGCATCGGATCTGAGGTAAATTACGTTATAATTATTTACACGCGTTTGTTTTGCCAGTCATAAGTTTTATTCAGACGAAATAAAACTCCAGAAACATGGTGAAGATATCACGCATTCTTAATTCACTTAGGCGTTAAGGCGAAGGGAGAAAAATGGGGTGTAATTATATTAAAGGTATCCGTGTGGCTCACCTAATTTCTTGCTTAAGTCTGCATTACAGTGACAAGTAAACTTGTAAACGCGTGTAAATGTACGTGATGAAATCTTTTAACCAGTTCTGAGCGACCGAAAGGTCATTTGAACGTAGTTAAAGTGAAACCTATACTTTCGGTTCTGTCAAACTATATAGGGTGTCCCATAAAGAAACGGAGGTTTGAATGTCTACTTTCCGAATCCGTTTGGTAAATTTAAATCGAGGTACCCAGGTTAACAGAGCGCATTATGCAAGATAATGGCCTAATTTCTGTATACTGTAATTGTAGAAAAACAATTAATGCGACATATTTCTGCGTAAGATCTGCCCTTAATATTTTAAAATTGACAAAGATATGAATTTTAGAAAAATTGTAATTTTTAAACGTTTTTCCTATTTTGCTTAGAAAATTGGGTATGTAAACCCATTTTGTATGTTTTTTTTAAACCGTTACAAATTTCTTATTGGAAGTATCGTGATCTATTAATAACTTTGTTATAAAATCAACGAAAAACGCAAAAAGTTATATTTTATTGTCATTAAAGTTTATAAAAAATGAGCAAAATCTCCTTGCCTGATCGTTTTTGTGTTGTACATAGGTATTTAAAATATTCTATGGTAAGTTATGGTAAAATAAGCTTATGGTAGCTGTCCATAGTACAGCTTAATATCTTTCATTGAGTTTTCATTGTAATACGTTGTTTTTTTTCTATAATATCTTTCGTGTACGTGTGTTAAGTTATTATCGTTGTTGTGTTGTGAACTATGTTTTAGTGTTTTATGTTAATAATTGACAAAGGATCATCAGGCTTATAGTTGCTTGATAATGGCTGAATAGCCGAAACGGCCGTCGCATGATGGTTTTCAAATGAATATTGTTTGACGGTAAGTCTTAAGATTTAGATAATATCTTTGTTTAGTGAAAGTACCTGGGTGACCGGGCTTCGCTCGGTATTTAAAAAAAATTTGTATTGTCTCTCTATTATATATAAAAAAGTTTTTCTACTTCTTCTTCTTCTCATAATTATAAAGTAATAAGAATATCTACTATCTAGCGAAACTACTGCCAAGGGAACGGGCTTATAAATACTAGCGGGGAAAATTTTCAATTTTCAAATTAGTTGTTTAGAACAATACGAGTTTTCCTGAGGTAGTGGTTTTCACCAATCGAGTTTTTAGACCCAAAAGCCTCTAATCCCAAACTTTCGGTAAATCCTTCCGCTGGATCTCGAGATTGCTCGTACGAACGTACAAACTAACAGACATTGCTCGTATTAGAGTATAGGATAAGTTGAGTAGTTTTTGTGTATATTTATAGAAAAATTAACTCTATAAACGACTATTATTAAGTGTAGCTATCCTATTTTACTACTTTGACTTAAACATTGCTTTGGTATATGGACAGCTACCCCATTAATTTAATATCTCTTTCATTATAGAGACCATATTTTCTAAAAAATCCTGGTACTAATATGTGTAAATGTTTCGTGAAATTAGTTGAGTATTTTTTTAGCAAAGTCTATAAATTGCTATTTAATTTTAAGTGTAGCTATCCCATTTCATTACTTTTGACTTAAGTATTGCTACTCCCATTTTAATATCTTTCATTGTCGTGACCATATTTTCTATACAATCCTGGTATTAATATGTATACCCTATTACTTGACTTTATACCGCATTACTTTGACTTAAGTAAACGTATAACAAGCTTAATGGCTTTTATATAACTTAAGAATAATCACATGTATTTTTTCTCAAGGCCATTTTTTTTCGGTACGCCATAACTTGATTAATACATCATCAAATTACATGAATGAAGCATCATTTTAAAGCTTTCCTTAACAGCTACACCGGAAAAATATACAAAATACAATTATACGAAAAAATAAAAATAGTAAAGAATCCGAAAGTAACAGTAATGTAAGATCAAGTAAGTTGTAGGGATATTTTCCTGGCGTTGGCAACACTGATGATAACAATACCCAGCTGGAGAGCTGCCGTTACGCCACTACATTGCTATTTTTAATTAATTGTAAGCATGGTTATAAACAGCATTGTGGATACACCTATTTGTTGTTGTTTACCTTCTGCAAGTTGGTAAATTGTTTAAAAATATATAATAACAATAACAAAATTATTTCTCTTTAACATGGATTTAAATTAATAAAACACTGTTTGTAAGTTAGAATGCGAATGCTTCGCACGGGTCAGCTAGTATTACATAATTTTGGCTTTACAGCTTGTATGAAGTTAATTCAATTTATATTTGAGGTATAGGGGTAGAAACCCCGTTTCAACCAATCAAACTGTAGCAATTGTAACGTCTAAACACACCGGGCGTTAATATGGATAAACTGTGAAATTTTTAGTGAAATCGGTCGAATAGTTTTTGAGTCTATGCAACAAAGAAACAAACATTTAATTTTATAGAGAGAGTAGATCTAGACCAGATCAACACACTTTGCTTATGGGAGGAGTCTTTCACGATGTATGTTATATTTGAACATAATAAAGTTACGACAACCTATCTAAGGCATCGCTGCCAGAAACCATGCCAGGTATCAGAATTAGCTTTCTGTCTCGAGGCAGTTTAGCGGTCTAGGATTGTTGTCGGTTAATTTCGATGCTTTGTAATATCTTCCTGCAGTTGACGCATTTTACAAAATCCCCACCTTCAGAAATTATGTATTTATAAACTGTGTAATATGGATGTTTCCTGAAACCTACTACTTAAATTTAGCAAACAAACAGGTTGATTTTTCTAACATATTTACTGAAATAAATATCATGCATAATTTGCACTAAACAACAATTTGCCGTTTACAGTTGTTACATAATTAGGTAAATGTCTCATTACTCAGTTATTTATTATCCGATTGTAGCAAATAAAGTATGATTTTGTTCGTCTTAAAATTCTACATTTTTTATTGCTGGTAACATTTTTTTATAAAAATTACGGTTTGCGTGAAATTTAACAACAAAGATTTTAAATGGCCGCCATCTTGAAATTGTTTAAGATATCGTAACGAAATTGTACACACTTATTTGAGCTACTACGGTACACGTTCGTGCCAAATTTGACGTT
Source organism: Philaenus spumarius (assembly GCA_018207615.1). NCBI lineage: Eukaryota > Metazoa > Arthropoda > Insecta > Hemiptera > Aphrophoridae > Philaenus > Philaenus spumarius. The sequence continues at coordinate 14,070 of JAGFPH010016485.1, forward strand.
TCTATCTAAAATAGTACTCAACTTATACAATAATTTGTAAAAAACACAAATAGACGGACAGGCAGAAAACTAGGCATTTCAGACCCATACTTATGTGACGTTTTTTTATTGTCTTAACCTAAGGAACAAATACACAAAATTTTTCCAGGGAGTTTGTAAACACCCTGTATATATAGATTGATGATGATCAAATTATTATATTAACATACGTCATATATTAAAAACAATGAACTAATCATTAACAATAGCCATTGGAATAATAAATTATACATTAGTGTAGGTAAAACACTTCGCGATATTACAAGTATTTATTTAAATTCCAGAAAGAGTTTCATATTTCATTTTCAGTTAGTTTATTATTTGTTTAATGTAAGGAAGAAATCTTGAGATATATTATGAACGTATCTTGTTCCAAGAAAACTCTTCCAAGTCAATTTCGCTTGTGCAGGCTTTATTAAATCTAATTCGCCCAGTGCTAAGTATCTCGGATTTCAAAAGTGAAATTTTAATTTTATTCGTATGAGATTGTCTGTGCTTCACGGCCTTTTAGACAGACATTTTACTTGAATAAAAGTTTTGAAATCTATATGGCGGTTCATAACTGAAGATACATTTAAGTATGACTTTTTTAAATTTTTCCGAGTCGGGTGGTATTTGAAAGGGTGGCAACTATTTTTGTTTAAACTTGTTTTCAAGATACTAGTAGTTCTGTGAACAGTAGACCTCGCTCGTTGAAATAACAAATGTGGTTTTGAGCTTAGGTTAAAAATAGCGTGCCAGTAAGGAAGTAAGCACAAGGTTTAGCCAGTGAAACATTATTTACAATTCCCGCGATTCCGGGATTTCTAGTTCTCGTTTTTATTTCTTTTCTTGAGCTTTAACTGCTAATGATTTTCTTTTAGGGGCATTGTGCTTTATTTAGGTTAATAATGCGTAAGATAGCTAAAAATATCGCGTTATAGAAGGACAACATACAATTAAATATTTACATACTTAAATAACTCAAACTTAACAATGTATCATAAGTTAACTTAAGTTCCATATCATATTCCAATATTAGAAATAATGAAAACAAGCGATGTTCAAACGTCGTGATAGTGATCTCAACCCATGTACCAACACTTCCCACGGTGTGCTACGGTCATTTTTTGTATGTCCTTTATCGCCGCGAGGTTTCATTTGTTTCATTTCATTTCGTAATTCAAGTAAAGCTAAATCAAATACTTGTATGAAATATACAATGATAATTTACACGTATACAGTTCAATTCTTTGATTTGTCCTCTACACTTTCTTATAATAATATGTCATTTTTGGGCAAATGATATATTCCTGAATTACTATTCAAAACAGGCCTAGTTTTGTTAGCAGTCTTGTAGTAGGAACATAAAAACTGGTGTTTTCAAAATAATAAATTTGAAATTGATAAATATTTTTATACAATTCTATTTAGAACTAAATTACGAAACTTTTTTACATTTATGAAAAAAATTACAATAATTTTTACTACTTTTTTACGTAGGCCTAAAGTTATACATTCTCCTTTCGTTACTGAACGTGATTGTTTCTTGAGCTAATAACTTTCTTAATTTTACTTCAATATTTTTTTTACTGGCATGTATGAGTTCTTTAAACCTTTATCTACAAAAAAGCTATGGAACACGTTTGAATTGGTTTAGAATAAGCGTATAAAAAGATGGTTGAAATACAAAAAAAAACTTGGACGATTTTTAACAAATTCGAAGTTTACGGCCATTTTGTGAGCTTACCGTTAGAGATAAGGGAAAAAATCAAGAATACAATCTTGTTTAAAATTTAATTTGCCACTAGCAAAATGGTATTAGTTTTTAAATTTGACTTACGGTTAAGCCACAAACTGGCTTTGGAAAAAAGCTTACACTTAGAGAAACTGTCCGGCCGCCATTTTTATTTTATTTAAGGGGTTAAAAATGAAAAATGGAAAAAACCTTATATATACATGGCTCGGCCTAGGAATAAGGAACATTCATGCAAAAAATCATCAAAATCGGTCAAGGCGTTTGGCCGTAATCGTGAGACAGACACACAGACATACAGACACACAGACGAAATGCCAAACGTTCGAGTTAAAACGGAGACCTCGCTTACGCTCGGTCAATTAAAAATTCTTAGCCCTAGACAGCTGATCGACACAGATGCGCAGGACGTTAACACAGTTTGTTAATTTATTATTATTATTATTTACATTATGTGTTAATAATTATTACTATCACATATATTATTTCTCAAGGCCATTTTTTTGTTGGTACGTCATAACTTGCTTGATACATCATCAAATTACACGAATGAGGCATCATTTTAAAGCTTTCCTTAACCGCTACACCGGAAAAATATACAAAATACAATTATACGAAAAAAATACAAAAAAAAAAAGAAATAAAGAATCCGAAAGTAGCAGTGATGTTGGCTCAAGTAAGATGTAGGGATATTTTCCTGGCGTTGGCAACACTGATGATAACAATACCCAGCTGGAGAGCTGCCGTTACGCCACTACATTGCTATTTTTAATTAATTGTAAGCGTGGTTATAAACAGCATTGTGGATACAGCATTGTTATTCCAAATTGAGAATGCGAATGCTTCGCACGGGTCAGCTAGTTCTATTTTATTATAAAGGACATTATTACCAACTCATCGTAGAGTCCATGCAAATTCTGACGAACTGTACCAGACTCTCAACAAATACGGGCAACACTGCATTACACACAACTTATTCCCGACAAAAATAACATTAACTGAAACTTAGCAAGTTAAAGCGAACAGACTAAATACACGCAAGGAACTAAGAGGAATTATTGTGAACATAATTTTATAATTAGGGGCGGGTATACGAACCGCACAACCGGGGTAATTGATTAGGGTAATAATAGAGGGCTGTGCGGGGTGTGACGTGGTAAGAGGGGGAACTCCAGACGTAGAGCAGATTAGAATCAAGTTTATCACCTTAGCAACTGAAAATCAGCTTGTCAGATAATTATCCCGAGTGAGAATCGATTGTCGAGGAGTTTATAGTTGTGTTGGTTGGCGAGACTGCAAATTGAGAAACATAATAATGTTTATTATAATACACGCATGTTGTATATTACCGAAGGGCTCCAACCCCTGCTCGCTAAGCTAACCAACCCTTGGGGCGAATCAAATGCAAACAGATTATTGTATAATATGATATTTTCACAAACATTACGATTGATTATTACATAGATTTTGTATTTTTATAAAGAAGAGAGGCAATTTTAAAGTTATAAAATATTACCAAAATGTGTTACGGTCAAGCAGTATTTCAAACTGGTCGAATAGGACTAGTAAAAAATTCAGCTGGCATAATTTTATTAGTTATAGGTGTTTGAATTATGAAATATAAGGATTTTACTTGTTTGTGTTTGCGAACGCCTAACCTAAACAAATTTTTGGTTGTGAATAATAATTTTTTAATTCTAAATCTGCCAATTTGGTTAATATGATAATTAATCTAAATGCTTTCAAGAAACGTCTGTTGGTTCAGTGTAGGCCCAACCTAAAGTTGTGTTAAGCTTGTTATCCAAATCAGATGTTTTATTTGTAATATGTTACAACAGAATGATGTTTGAATAATAATACAGTAAGTCTTTCTTTATTTGTTTTTTTTTTATTTGCCTAACCTAACCTAAAAAAACTGTTGGTTGTGAATAATAATTTCCTATTTCTAAATCTGCCAATTTGGTTGGTATGATAATTAATCTAAATGCTTTCAAGAAACGTATGTTGGTTCACTGTAGGCCAACCTAAAGTTGTGTTAAGCTTGTTATCCAAATCAGCTGTTTTATTTGTAATATTTAACAACAGATGTTTGAATAATAATAAGGTAAGTCTTTATTTATTTAATTTTTATTTGCCTAACCTAACCTAAAAAAACTGTTGGTTGTGTATAATAATTTCCTAATTATAAATCTGCCAATTTGGTTGGTATGATAATTCATGTAAATGGTTTCAAGAAACGTATGTGTGTTCGCTGTAGCCCAACCTAAAGTTGTGTTAAGCTTGTTATCCAAATCAGCTGTTTTATTTGCAATATTTAACAACAGATGTTTGAATAATAATACAGTAAGTCTTTCTTTATTTTTATTTTTTATTTGTGTTTTTTTATTTGCCTAACCTAACCTAAAACAAACTGTTGGTTGTGAAGAATAACTAACCGATTCTAAAACACCTAAGTTGGTTGATATGGTAATGAATGTAAATGCATTCATCACACGTGTGCTGATTCAGAATAGGCTACTGTGTTTATAAGCTTTTGAAAAACAATATTTGGCTACATTCCTTCTTAGTACACGTCACCATAGTGGTATGAAGATACACTGAAAATCATAGTTTTGGATGTACGTTGGTTTTGAATCAGTCAGTCAGGACGTTGTTAGGGATAGTTGCATAAGCAAAGGCTTAGTATTAGTATTAGTATTAGCTTTATTATTATTATACGCCTTATTATTAGGAAACAATGTTAAACTTACAAGTCCCAAGAAGAAAACCTAAAGTAGAAACTATTGTGAAAGATATTGAAAAGTGTCGCAATAGCTGAGTGTGCAGAAACCTAGTTGGCTGCACAGTTCAGTAACCTGGATGGTTCTTGACTAAACTAAAAACAGTTATTATTATATATTACATCTTTATATATAATACGTGAAGCCGTTTTTTGTAAACACAACTCCTCCCTTAATTCTGGACCAATTTTAATGTTTGATGTTTCAAAAAATTAGTCTCATTTCGTAATTTTGCAATAAGGTTTTAGATGTCAAAAATTCTTATCCTTAATGGCGTGAGCTAATCTCAAATGTCGGGTTTTCCCCATAAGATTAACATGGAAAATATTTAAAAACCATTTCTATACAAAAAAGCTGTTTATAATAAGAAACAAACTAATCCAGCTGATTTCGTGGATGTAAATAACGATGATTACAGTATTCAGAAGGTTATAAAAACATTTTAATACAAAACAGCTGTTTATAATAAGAAACTAACTAATACAGCTGCTTTGTGGAAGTAAATATTGATTTTTATAAGGGAGGAAATGAATTATTTATTCAAATTATAAAATTTACGAACTAATTTGTTTTGAACATTTAACATTATTTACCATCTTAGTTTTGAGGTTATTATT
>JAGFPH010016486.1:0-16884 GCA_018207615.1 Philaenus spumarius
GGTCATTTACATTGTGAAATGCCAGCTTTTAAAATAGGAAGTAATCTTTTTTAATTGGATTTGCCAGTTGTTCCAGTTTATATCTGTATTTGCATTTTATTTTCATAATTGAAAATATTTTTTAAAAGGTTCATTCTAAGAGTGACAATACAAATCTAGTTTATAAAGAGTAATTACATTTGAATACAGAAGACATTTATTTGTTTTGTAGGGCTAGAAGGTAAACATTTATAATGCTCCTTATATGGTTTTTGCAATTGTAAATTATTTTAATACGTACATAATACTTATGAGCGGCAGATCCATTTAATAGCTAAGACATTGGAATTTTTAATGTTCGATAATGCGTAAGAATAGATTTTAAAATAAGAAACATTCAGATTTCATATGTACAGAAATAGCCAATTTTTAAATTTGAATGAGGTACACACTACACATTGCCACGGGGCTTAACGCTGTGCAGGTTGGAGCCGATTAGGTTAGTTTTAATAGGTCTACGACTCAATATTTATGCCTACGTATAAATATTGAGCATTCGTATGGCCGGAAATGAGATTAGCGCCCCAGAAACCCCCAATTACCGATTTTCACGGCTTTTCATCCATTTTTAGAGGTGTCAAAAAAATTATGCACTTTTAGAGATAGCCTACACTTTATTCACTTGTGATGCATTTCCGCTTTCTCCCAAAACTGGTCATATCTACACTTTTTTCCTGTTTTCTGAACACGTTGCAGAAAACTACAACCAAATCCGGAACTGTAGGCAAAAATTTATGAATTTTTTTTTTAGTAGCCTACTTTGCCTGGTCTACATGTTTGCGTGTTTTCCATTTGGTTTGGGAACAGAAAACAATGTTTTTTGTTTGCTGAAACAAGTTAAATGTTTGTCATTTGTTTACAAACTGTTCGAAAACATTTTGAAAACTTTCGGCAAACATCGGAGAAACAAATGAGAAATAGGAAAACAGTTTGTAAACAATGTTTCCGCAAACATGTTTGTAAGTGTGGACTAGGCTTAAGAGGATGAGCTAAAAGCGCAATGTGAACAAACCAAACCCAACCCCAAGGCCGTGTCAAAGCACCCCTAGAGGTATGTGAAGCTGGCAGGGCCCAATTCCAAAATTAAAAAATAAATTATTAGTTTCGTTTGTTTATCGTTTGTTTACGTTTGTTTAGCTATGTTCATAGTTTGTTTAGCCTTAGTTCAAGAGTTATTAAAAAATGGGTGCTGCTAGGTTCACACCAGCAGCGCCCAATTCAAAAATCTTTCCAAAAATAAGTGGAATCGTTTATTTACGTTAGCCATTTTCATCGTTTGTTTAGGCTCTGTAAACCATACATAGCCAAAAAATTTGGGCGCTGCTAGGTTCACACCAGTAGCGCCCATAAAGCATATTTACCCCAAAAATTAATTAAATCGTTCGTTTATCGTTAGTTTACGCTTGTTGAGCCTTAGTTTAGCAAGAAATTAAAATAATTTTCTTAATTCTTTCTACTAAAGTCACTGTTCAGCTGCATGGTCAAATTATTTCTTCATACAAAAATTTCTTCATATGGAAATTTGATAAAAAAAGTATCTTTTCATTATCTCCCTGCAGCAAATTCATTAACTAAAAATTCATGGTTGTATTTGTTCCTTTAAATTTAATGGCAACTGTTAAATATAAATATTTTGCTAATCACTTCATTTGAATCTTATTTATAAAAAAATAGAAAAGCAAACATAAAAAAAAATAGGTAGCCTAAGGTATTTTATAAAGAAATTTACCAAATAATGTAGTAACAGTTATTGGTTTAGCTTCGACATTGAATCTTCTGTGTTATTTAATTTAGTTTTTTTATAATAAAGTCATTAAATTTTATCGTATCTTTAAGATTTTTTCACAGAATGTGTATATATACTCTATTAGTATTTGTGTTAAATTTGATTCAAATTCGTTAAATAGTTTATTATAAATTTATATTTCGACATTACGAGACGACACAAACGATTATTTGAACTTTTACTATAAACGTTAATAACTTACGTAATTATTATATTTATAAAATTTTAATATCTGTTTTATATAGTTAATTAGATCATATGTGGAAAGTTTGAACCAAATCGGTTAATAATTATAAGTTTTCGATTAAAATTTATTTTAAAAAATCCAAAATTGAGTACATTATTATAGAAAACCGTGTAAGGTATATCTTAAAAGCTAGTTGTCGTAAGTTATTTTTAAAAACAGATATAGATTCCTCATGAAATTTTCTATAAATTATCATGTTTTTATTAATATGTATTATTTTACAAGTTGTATAATGTAATATTTAAAACAATATTCATATTTTTAATTACCTGTTTCCAATAAAAATGTAATAACTTTGAAAATATTCAACCAATTTCAATGAAATTTATACCACATATAAAAAACATATATATAATAATGATATGAAAAAATTTAACTTTTAAATTAATATTTAATACGTTTACTAACTAGGCCTATAAAATTAAAATCGATTAAGTTATTTAAATTTTTGCCGTAAACGTTAATAACTTGCATAACTGTTAACGAATCTTTATGAAGTTTTTTTATATAGTTATTTAGAACATATGTGGAAAGTTTGAACCAAATCTGTTAATAATTATAAGTTTTCGAAAAAGAAATGTTATAAATAAATATTTATTTAATCAGCATTTACATTATATCGAATGGTATTCGTACAATTATTACTAATACATATTAATAAAAACTGGATAATTTATAGTAAATTTCATGAAGAATATATATTTGTTTTTAAAAATAACTTCCAATAATTATTTTTCTATAATAATGTACCCAATTTTCGATCCTTTTTTATAAATTTTACTCGAAAACCTATAATTATTAACCGATTTGATTCAAACTTTCTACATATATATTATTCTATATAACTATATTAATAACACATAAAAATTTCAAATATATTCATTAATAAATTTTCTTATTATTATTGATATAAAATAACTGATAGGTATTCCGAAAAAACATCTATAACCAACCGGACGAGATATAAACAGACATCCTTCTTCCATCCTGTCTTCAGACTGTCAAAGATGCCGAACGGCCACACATAAGTTCACTTTTCGCTTATCGAACCGCAAGTAATAAAAACATTATTTGCTTGTGTTTTTTAACTGACGACTATCAGCTTATTTTACGCGAACATAATGGTACACGTTCGACAATCAGTAACATTTTGAATACCATATACTAACGCTTGTTTTAAGACAAGATGTTAAACAAACCTGAAACATAAATCCTTTTACTTTTTGTACTGAAGTATTTTTGTTTTAAAAGGTTTTAAATAATTGTTATATGCTCTTAACCGGAATTAAATATTTGGAAACTGTTGTTTAAATCCATGAGCGTAAATTATGTTTTCCCGTAGCATATGCACAAAAAATTTCAATACATATTTTTAAAAAACATTTATTTATTTTTTAATTTGAATAATTCTGTAGAACTACAAGTTTGAAATTATTCATACTGGAATAATTGTAGTCTTGTAAAGATTAGAGGAAAATTTTGTGATTTTCTTGTCGTTTATATTTTATTTTTAATTTGACTTTACAGTGCAATCAAAATATTTCACGAAAAAATAAATACAATTTGATTACCGGTCTCGAAATATTGTATGATCTATGATCTTTAATTTATACTTACCAATTTTTGCTACTGTCAAAAATAGTTTTCTCAAGTTCTTCACTATTGTGAAAACAACTTGTTTTGTCAAAGAGTTAATTATAAAAAAATAATATTTTATTAGTTATTAGCAATACGGACTATGTCTATTTGTGAAATAAAAATAAATATGCTAGATGTAGCACAATATTTGAGGAAGTTTTACATTTTCTTTATAAATATCACGGAAGAGGATTTATATGTTCACCATTTCTTTCCTTACAACAATAACGCCTGTTCAGTAACACCATTATTTTCTCCAGAAATACAAATGCACTTCATTATTATTTTATTTATAGGATCCCATTAAATAAACTCACAGGGTTTTTACGTTAAAGGTTTTAATTTACCACATGATTGAGTAATCATGCATAGTTCTTGCATGCTACCCAATAGAACCCTTTCGGCCTTCATCAGCGAGGGAAATCGTTGTTCATTTAGTAACTATTTCCTGGTTAGATTAAATTCTTAATCTATTTAGTAATCTGTTATATGGTTTATGCAGTCAAGTTCAGATAGGTGCCACTGATCAAATAACCCTCAAATAAGAAAGAAATAAGAAATAAGTATCCAGTGCTTCCTTTGTGAAACCTTCAGTAATGACTCTTTTATTTATTTAATTTATATTTAACCCTCGTTGAAGTCGCACTTCCTTAGATACGAATTGCTTCAACCCTATTTCCGTTTGTAACCTACCCGCGTTTTTCTCCTTAGCAATTGTGCCCATCTGCGTCCTGTAACTTGCTTGGTTACAAAAATTTAATTTAGTGAATTTATTTTAATATAAGAAGTCGACTAAAAAGTTAAAAACTATAAAAAATACTCTAGACTTCTATTTTTTACAAAAAATGTTCTAACATCCAAATGATGCTAGGCTATACTTTAACTTTACTTTAATTTACTATTTAATTTCAATAAGGGTAGGTTCTAATTGTATGGTAGTACTTTGAAAGACACAAGGATGTAATAAACTTGACCCCAAAGACATCTGATAGTGGTACACTTTTGATTTATTCAATCATACTTATTTTCAAACTACACATTATAAATTTATACATACAGCTTATATTATTATTAATCTAAAATCTTAAAAAACTAAAGACGCTTGAAAATTTATTTATCTGCAAATCAATTTTAAAAAATGGCATGTCTGAGCTCTTAAAACAATATATAAATTTAGCAATACTTGCTCATTTTTCCTGTTCAAACGATGCACTTTTCACTTATTCGCACACAACGTTGCACAGGCCTCGTGGCGACTTTTTATATCCACTAATATCGTCCAAGATACTTGTTTAATTTTGAAGTCATTTTGTACTCACGTTTTCCGAACTCACGTTTAAACTTTTGAAGTAATTTACATTGCTTAACTCGGATGATATATCACGTACAATCACATTTTTTGTAGAGCTACGTTACTGCCTGTCCAAGCAGTCTATAGCCATCTTGTGAAGTTACTAGAAGAAGACATAAGCATGAAAGATTGCTCTTCCGTAGAGATGTGAATAGGGGAGGCTAGTCACAATGGACTCGTCCACCTCACCTTATATATTCTACAATCACATTATACTGTTTTTTATGTTTTTACTTGATTATTATTGCTGTGAGTTTCTTATTTATTGTTATTGTTTATTGTTGTTTTCAAACACGGTTTTCGTCGTATGCCAGCTTTTGTATTGCTTTACTATTAATATTTCCAACACTGTATATTTTTATATTATATGACTGTATTTTACATCTATGATTTTACTATGCCTGCTATTTTATGAAGTTATATTATATGCCATGTTATTTCATGAAGTTATATTATATGCCATGTTATATTATTTTATTGTATTATTATTTATATGAAATAAAAATGCGTCTTGTTTTAATATGATTTGCTTTGTTTCTTTTATTTATTCTTTTAATTAGCGTCTTGTTTTAATATGTTATTTATATTATATGACATTTTCTCAAATGTCACATAATACTTATGTTTTTATATTTTGCCAAAAAGGCGACATGTCACAGTCCCTTTACATCCTTTTTCAATACCAGTGTCTCCAACCACTATCCTATACTCGGTACTCACTTTCATAAGTAAACTCACTTTCTCCTACATTTTCTTTATTTGAATCATTCTTTATTAATACTTTATCAATTTTACTTGAATTGTTTTTATTTATTTCTACCCCGTTAACATCTTTAATATTATTTTTCTACCTTGAGTTTATATTAAAACAATTAATTTTTCTTTTATTTTCCTAATGGCCGATTGTTTTTCTATAAACGGTATTTGCACTTCTTTATCAATTTTAAATTTAATATATTTGTCTTCCATGTTTATTCTGGCTTGTAATTCGAATAATATGTCACAACCCATTATCACACGTGACCTTAAACCTTTTACGACTATCAACTTCATGTCTATTGTTTTTGCCCCCAATTTAACTTTAACCATAGCTTGCTTGTTTATTTTTGTATCCGTCCTTTTAACGCGGTAACTATTTCAACGTTTGTTACAGGAGTTTCAAAATGTCTACATCATTACCTTTTAAATGCTCAAAGTAATCTAATTGTACTACACTTATATCCGCACCGATGTCAATCTCTCTAGTACCGCCGTGTTAAGTTCAATTTCCGTGAAATTTGCCGGAATCTCTTCTATAGGTTTTTTTTGTATCTTGATTACTTAGCAAGTCATCCCGTATGTTATAACGAATACTACCTAACGCTTTCTGTTTACTATTTTCATTTTTTCGGTTAAATATACATTGGTTTCAGGTTCAATCCTAGCCAATGGCAAAACATTATTTTTACCTTTTTATTATTATTTAACTTTGTCATTACGTTATTTATATTTATTGTTATTTTATTCACAGCCCTGTGTTTCCTAAATATAATGTCTTTCTAGGCAGAACCTCCTTATTTAGTTTTTCGGCTTCTGATTAGGAGTAGGCTTTGGTGGACCGGGTCTATTTGGGTTTGGGTGTTTGGAGTTATTTTGGTTTTGACCATTAGTCCAGTCAACCTGTGTCGTAAAATACCCGATAGAGGAAAAAATAGTATAAAGCTAATTTTTCCCCCATCGATTACTATAGTTTAGACAAGTGTATTGCCAAAAGTCCCCACCCCTACCCCCTTGCTTCCCCTCAGCGCCCCCCAAAGTTAAAAATTGCAAGGGTTTTGTAAATCTCGTTTATCTCAAAAACTATTAAAGGTATTGGAGTCAATTTTTTTCGTTGTCTTTCTTATAATTGTTTCTACAATTAATGTCCTAATCCTTTTTATCGTATCTTTTACCGTTTGGTAGTTATTTTTAAACAAGCTGATAAAAATGTATACATTTAATTACGTAATTTTACTTTTTGGTTTCCATCTATTTACACTTACATTTTACACAGAAATGTTTCAAACAAAACTTTTAGCCCCTTTTAAGAGCTTTAAAATTGTGTATCACATGACATACTTAACGTTTATATATTGCTAGTATCAGCCGTGAAAGTGCAATGCGCACAATTTTCGCGGCACTCAGCAGTAGAACGAGCCCCCGCTCTGTCAAACTAATTTGCTTGTTAATGAAACTCCATAACTGTGTACGTTTAAATAAGTTATAGTTGCAGGTTGCTATGGAGTCGTCAGTTAATTTTGACATTATAATCGGCTAAACTTGTTGGCTGATAAGGAAATGCCACGTATTATCTTATTTTATTTGTTGATGCAACGCTTTTAAGTCCATTAAGTTTGTGATTTTACTACAGATATTATTGAAAAAATCAAGATTAATCACTTTACAATTTCCAAATTGCCCTGCGTACTAAACAGGATATATGTAATGTTGAAGTGTCGGCTTGGAGTCGGGGATGAGTGGCAGCAATAAGCAAAGTTTCGACTATGACCTTGAGACAGAAGGGGCGTGTTGTGTTGTATGACTCATACCGTTCTGACTTGAAAGTCCAGTCAAAATAACGCTCATTAAACTGATTAAAGTTCAAAGTTAAAATACACGGCACGACATAAGGTTTCCAGTCAAAAAAACGTTCATTAAACTGATTAAAGTTAAAAGTTCAAATACACGGCACGACATAAGGTTTCCAGTAAAAAAAACGTTCATTAAACTGATTAAAGTTAAAAGTTAAAATACACGGCACGACATAAGGTTTCCAGTCAAAAAAATGCTCATTAAACTGATTAAAGTTAAAAGTTAAAATACACGGCATGACATGAGGTTTCCAGTCAAAAAAACCCTCATTAAACTGATTAAAGTTAAAAGTTAAAATACACGGCACGACATAAGGTTTCCAGTAAAAAAAAACGTTCATTAAACTGATTAAAGTTAAAAGTTAAAATACACGGCATGACATAAGGTTTCCAGTAAAAAAAACGCTTATTAAACTAATTAAAGTTAAAAGTTAAAATACACAGCACGACATAAGGTTTCCAGTAAAAAAAAAACGTTCATTAAACTGATTAAAGTTAAAAGTTAAAATACACGGCACGACATAAGGTTTCCAGTCCAAAAAACGCTCATTAAACTAATTAAAGTTAAAAGTTAAAATACACGGCACGGCATAAGGTTTCCAGTAAAAAAAACGCTCATTAAACTGATTAAAGTTAAAATACACGACACGGCATAAGGTTTCCAGTCAAAAAAAACTCATTAAAATGATAAAAATTAAAATACACGAAACGAAATAAGGTTTCCAGTCAAAAAAAAAAAAAAAAACGCTCATTAAACTGATTAAAGTTAAAATACACGGCACGACATAAGGTTCCCAATCGAAAAACCGCTCAAAACTTTAAAAAAATATTTTATTTAAATACTGTATATATATTTCGGGAATTTTACCGAAAATAAATAAAGTTATTCTTAAAAAATTACATTGTAAACATCGGCTTTGGCAGGACACAATATTACCTGCTTCTATCTACAGATGTTTCAAAAAGCGTTTCAGATTCGTTTGGTTCCAGCGCTGTATTTTATGATAGTGAAAGGGACTATACCAGAAGCAGGAAGCAGACAAATCCACTTCCAGATGTTCCAGTAGTACGGACAGTAGTCCACCAGTCCGTTACCCAGAGCTAAGCCGTTTTCAAAGATTTAACTCGAAATATCGTTCAAAAAGTGTCTGCTACATAAAAATCATAGTACCGGTATCTTAAAAAAGAAGAATAATGTGTTTGGTTTGTTTTCGTAGTTGTAATACTGTAACTAAGATTGATGATCGGTTAATCCTTCGATCGGAGAAATCTCCACCTAGACATTTTTTAAGTCTGACTTAAGTAAAATTTTTTCGGGGTAAAATATTTTGAACATTGTTTGTTAAGTAACGGTATCTATGTTATTTGTATTCATATAGCATAGGCTGTAGAGTTAGTTTGTTACTGTAGTTATTATTGTGACCAAGACGGTGACGTGGCTCAAGGACAACCACCAGCTGTAGTAAGGGTTTGTTTGGTACCGTGTCTATAAATAGAATCAGGGTATCTACCATAGCAAAACTGGAAAAGTAACAAAAAACTTAATTTCATAGATAGGTAACGAATTGTTGATATTTTCAGAATGAACGTTTCCCGAGATTACGTTTTTTTGAGTCGCTAAGAAATGCCTTTGTTTTAATTTTGATCAAATACGTTTTAACTCTGGTTATGTCATAACAACTAGAGAAAATTATTTTCGGGCGTGGTTTTCTTTCGCAGAAATTCGATGACTGACGTTAGTTTTAATCGTTAACCAATATTTTTACGATTAAGAGTTAAAAGTTAATCCACTTAAAACTAACGATTAATTTTAATCGTTAATCCCAAGTCTGCCTGCATTAGGCTAGTCTTGTTGACAGGTCCACGATAAGACGTTTACTACGACACCGTGTTTATGTGATGACTTTGTTTTGTTTTGACGACTTGAAAAAGATTTTTCTGTGATCTGAAGATGGGCACGTAGGTTCCCTGTAACTGCAGTAATCACCAAGTGATTTTAAGGATTGAAAAAAAAACCGATAAAGCAGGTATTGTACCTAATGTAATTAATTGTTAAAATTCTACAATCCGTGGGCTAATATGTTGAAATTGAGATCAATGTTGTCTTTAAGAAGGGACGCTGAGATGCCATCGCAGCCAGGTGCAGAGCTACCCCGCAAACTGTTTGTATATCGTGTTATGTCGTATCCAGTAACAGTACGCAAAGTGAAATCAGATAACGTCTCATAGTCTTCGTCCCTTATTATAGGTTCACCACCTGAGTCGATAGATAACGCTAAACTATATCTGACGCTGAAGAAGTACGAGTTAAATTCATTAGCAACTTGTTTATATGTGTCTGTGTTTATGTCTGATTGGGAACCTTGCAAATATTGTTTTATTGGAAAACATTTCTTACTGCTACCGCTACCACTCAAATCGTTTATAATTTCCCAAAGACGTTTTGGATTATTTCTACAATGAATTAATTTGTCTCTATAAAAATTCCGTTTAACTGTACGTTTATAATTCCGTTTATAATAGTGCTTAATTGGTTTCTATAAGTTTTAAAATATGCTGTAAGGACCGTATTAAAAGGTTGTTTCCTTACTAATTTTGCGAGCTTATCTGTGTTTCTAATAGATCGAATAAGACTACTAGCAGTCCAAGGTTTTAATTTTTTATTATGTGATTTGAGCGATGAAGTTCTTTTTGTTGAACCGCGTACAAGTTCGTGAATAAGAGATTTAAAAACCAAAGAGATAATTCGGATATCCTGCGAACATGTTACAGATTCCCATTTTTGATTAGTCAATAATTTAACAAATTCTTTTTTATCGAAAAAAAGTCGTGAATGGAGACTTCGAAACAGTCACCGAAATCAGCTCGAACTGGTTTACCCAAGCGCTGTGCTGTAATGGTCCGTGACGTGGGTTTGAATTACTACAGCCTGCACTCTATCAAAATCAAAATGGTTAACAAATACATGGTCAATGCATGAACTACCTTCGCCGGACACTCGTGTCGTACTTTCACACAGCTTACAAACCCGGCCCCAGTCAGTACATTTAAGTAGCGGTCAATATGTCTGTCATTTTTCAGTAAATAAAAAGAATACAGAACACTTGTAATTACCTTACATTATGATTAGATTTATAAATAAATAGTATACACTTAATTACCACGTATATTTTATAAAATTAATGAAATAAAAATTTCTTTGCATTGACCATCTTCTAATCATTGACCATCTTTGCATCATGGTCAATATACCCATCCATCAGTCGTTCCTCCCCACTACATGTCACTTTCTACTTTTAGCTAGGCCAGTTCCAAACAATTCAATGGAAAGCATAGTTTCAAAAATAATACTTTGTGGATGACTTTTTGTTCGTTTCGGTCAAACACTACTTCTGTTAAAAGGTTTTCGGTTAAGAGAGGGTTTACTTTGTGATTAAACAACTCATTTTATTGTAGGTGAATAAATGATAAGGGTATTAGGAAATAGGGGGGGGGGGGGAGTGGTGCCCTCAGGCATTTTCGGTCAATTGCTGCATACGGGACGTACCACTTCGGGTGTACTCGGCCAATACCACGGAAACTAGTTCGGCGGCCAATAACTTTCTACCATTAATTCAAATATCGTCAATCATTTCATAAAGTAGGTGCAACTCCTGGAAATATAAAAGGAGCCAGGTCCCGGACCGATACGCAGACAATGAGTCACATACAATGATTGCCCTTTAAGTACTATACCAGGGGGACTAGCTTGTCAACACGAGCTTGATGAAGTGGTGATTTCATGGATCAGACAACTGGATTTAAATCTTTGAAGACCGATATGATGTATCCTATTATTTCCTGTATTACTTTGCGTATCTTTTTATTCCCTATTTATTTATTTTATTCAGTAACAAAGTAATTTCAAAATTTTTTTTTACGATAACTTTATTTAATTATATTTGTACAGTATGACATAGGATAATCATACGGTAGATAAATACCAAGAACTAAGCCGGTCGGGGAGAAGGGCTCTCCGAGTCACCCGAGTATTGCGAGCAAAAAATCGGTAGGCCCTACACGGGTCACACTTTCCACAGGCCTACTATTTAGAAAAATTTTATTCATATGATTGTATCTTGTAAACTTGTCTAAATAATTTTGAACAAAACACATCCAATTAACTGCAATAAATAAATTACACTAACGTGTACACTAGTATTGTATGTAAATATTGGTTTTATAATATATACGATAGTGACTTATTTTAGTATGGAATAGCCTACTGAAGATCAACAAAACGCTTAAATACCGGCCGAGACCCACTAAACACAAATTGTCCTTTTCTTTAGTAAAAACTATGTTTAAACAGAAAAAAATAATAAAACAATAATGTATAATTAC
Source organism: Philaenus spumarius (assembly GCA_018207615.1). NCBI lineage: Eukaryota > Metazoa > Arthropoda > Insecta > Hemiptera > Aphrophoridae > Philaenus > Philaenus spumarius. Next base: position 12,054 of record JAGFPH010016486.1, read on the forward strand.
GTTCGTTAAGAAATTTAGATTAAAATGATTTAGCGTTAGGCCTAGCTTGAAATAGTGGTTAATTAAACCGATGACCACAGGTTTGTTTAAGACTGTGCAAGCCCAATGATTTTAAATGCAGCCGAGAAGATGGACGAATAATATCGTAACATGACTCAGAAGGTCTGATAGTTGACGAGAGGCCCCGGTTCGACAATCTGCCGGTGTTTTCTCTACAACTGTAGACACTACTATGACTACTATATTTATTTAGGGTTACCATACGGGTAACTCCAAAAATAGGAGACTCTGTTCCGAGACCTTACGGGAGGAATTATGGAATTTAGGAAAATTAAAAATGCTAAAATGCAAAGGGTGCATTCGGATAATTTCATCTGCATTGCAAAAATATAATTAATAAACAATGTTTTTACCTTCAAAATTAAGTTTAGTAACTGTATTCATAAGAACTTAGTTTTCCATGTGTATATACGTAACAGGGTTCAACTAGTTTGCTGTCTACAATGTTATTGTAACTTATAATAAACTATTATTTGTGTCACAGACCAAAATGAATTATTCCTACGATGTACATAAATAACTTTATGTATTTAATAATGGTAACTAGGGATGCTACAATTATTATTAGCATAATAATATGAACATAAATATTCATTACGAGATTGTTAGTAAACTATATAATCGTAGCTAGGGATGTTACAATAAAATTATTATTAATAAACATAAATATTCATAACGAGATTGGTAGTAAACTATATAATCGTAGCTAGGGATGTTACAATTAATTATTATTAATAAACATAAATACTCATAAAGAGATTGTTAGTAAAATATATAATCGTAGCTAGGGATGTTACAATTTATTATTATTAATAAACATAAATATTCATTACGAGATTGTTAGTAAAATATATAATCGTAGCTAGGGATGTTACAATTAATTATTATTAATAAACATAAATATTCATTACGAGATTGTTAGTAAAATATATAATCATAGCTAGGGATGTTACAATTAATTATAAACAAAACAAAGTTAGTTATTTATCTCCTCCCCTTTGAAATTAGTATGTTAAACTGGAAATTTTAGCTTCAATGATAGAGAATGTAAATAGTCATAAATCTACTCCGAAAACACTTAAGCTTCCTCAAAATGTATTATGGGTATTTCAAAGGAAACGCAAGTGACTGTTCATATTATAGACCAATTTATATAACAAAATAATACAATTAACTAGACAACAACATTACATTTAAAGAACATCTAAACTCTTTGAGTAATTAAATTTCATCAAATATTTTTCTTATCAGAAGGTTATTGACATTTTGTACAAAAACTGCATTACTATCGGTGTATCATTGTTTAATTACCCCTAAATTGAGCTATCCTATTATAATTTGGGGCAACTTAAATTCTAATATCCAAAACCTATTTATTTTACAAAAACAGAAATCCATTCGAGCAGGAAAAAAGGCAAAATTATTCTTGCAAGACTATCTTTAAATGAAACTAATTATTAACCCTTACATCTATTTATATGTTATAATATATTTTGTTCCAAAAAATATTTTTAATATTTAAAAGAATACTTCAATATAAAAATTTTGAAGAATACAAATAAAGTGGCCATACCAAATCACAAAATATTAAATAATAAAAGACATACCATTTAAAGTATGAAAACCTTTTTTAGCCATTTACCAACAAGTTCAAAAGGAAAGGGTTGAAGACATTGTTAAAAACTAAGACTTACTACAATTTAAAAGAGTTTTTGAGTGAAAGAAGAAGAGCTTGTCATCACTTCTATTATATAAGTGTTAGTTATTACTAGACTTACTTATTTTGTTTTTTATTTCCTGTTGTTCATGCTTTATGCAATTTAATTTGTCCAGCAATAAACAAATTATTACATGGCAGTTTTAATTTTAAAAGTTCCTAATTACTAATTTTCTACATAGGTTATTAAAAAAAAAAAGGAAGGGCATTATGAGTGAAGATATACAAGCTGGTTTCTTTGGAGATCAAACAAGGAGTTTAAATTAAAGAAAAGCACACAGCTAAGTTCATTTAGCCATACAGAAATACTTTTTTCCCAGAAAATTATGAAAGATTTCTAAGAAAATATAATTAAAAACACTTTTAAAAATTGATAGTTGCTTAAAATGTCCTTTTATGTAGGTTTGACACCGGCAGCCGAATAGTCGAGATATACACCTGTTCGACTTGACAACACTGCCGGCAGCTAAATGTACCCATACCAAACACATATGGCAGCCAAAAGGGACCTATATTCACGCTGCGCCGAATCGCCGCAATCTTGCTGCTGCGAAATAGCACCAATATTGAAAAATGATCTTAAAGGAGTCATAAATTAATAAAAATATAATATAGTGATCCGTAGAAGTTCACAATCAATTTAGCAAGTTAAAACATGGATATACTCTTCTCTAAAGGGTGGCAGCCAAATGGCTTACTTTTTGACGGCCGCCAAATAGATAGGTGTATTTATATATATATATATAAAGATGTTTTGATTAAAAGTATGTTACTTTTTCGGTGTAGTATAATGCAAAACATCTACGTAACACGCCCGATAGTTTTTACGTGCTTGCATGAAAATCCCGCACTCGGTTGTGCCTCGTGCGGGAACTATCATGCTCGCATGGAAAAACCCTATTTACCGGGCATTTAACGTAATATACTATTACAGTACATTTCCGCGCTCGGATGATGACGTTTCGGATAACTGACGTTTGGATAATCGACGCTATACTGTAACTAGCGCTAGCGTAAACAAACAACAATGCCGTCTTCACGCCCGTCAGTGTTATTCAATTACCACTTGGGTATAATAGAGGCCTACGCATGCCATTACAGTTAGATAGTTTTGTTCATTTGTTATAAGTTGGTTAGTTGTTTTGCTCTGTTATAGTAATTGTCAGACAAAATTATTGAAATGCAGTTGCTCCTAAAATGTAATAAGTACTTTAATTAGGCAGTAATTTGACTGTGTTTGTGACTTTGAATGAGTCATTCTTGCTTTCATTATATTTTTCATTGGAATGATTGTTATGTTACTCTAACTGTGATTGTATTATTATATCAGACGATTTGTAATGTTACCTATGTTTTAAATAAAATATTTTTGAGAATTATTGAGAAAGGTTGAGTGTTATTTTGAATGGTAACCTTATGTCTTGCCGTATTTTAACTTTTAACTTTAATCAGTTAATTTGGTTTTAACTTTAACTTTAATCAGTTAATTTTTTCAGACATTAACTTTAATCAGTTATTTTTTCTGGCATTAACTTTAACTTTAATCGTTTAAATATTTTGTTTAACTTTCCCAAGTCTGAATGTCACCATCTTCAATAATTATAGTCATAGTAACTATAGTCCGCGTTTGAGTAGATTGTGAGAATCTGTGTACAAGTTTTATTTTATCAAGTATATTGTCTCACAAGTCAAGCTCAATATTTATTTATGATACATAATTGCAATCATTATTGTTTAGTAACGTTTAAACTACAATATCACCATCTTCAATAATTACAGTTGTAGTAACTATAGTCCGTGTTTGAGTAGATAAAAGAATTATTTGTGAGAATCTGTGTACAAGTTATATTTTATCTAGTATATTGTCTTACAAATCAAGCTCAATATTTATTTATGATACCGAATTGCAATCATAATTGCTTGAATGGCTTGTTTCATACTGTTTAAATCAAATATTTATTATTAATTGCATACTTATTAAAAGCGATTATACACCCCTAAAAAGACAAATGTTTCTCATTGCCATAGTATAAATCTAAAGAAGTACAGTTTTGACGTTTTGCATAAACTAAATAATTCATTTTTATACAAGATAGCCTCTATCTCTCTGGTTTTCATAACAAGACCTTCTCTATTACCCGTCTGCCATTATTACGCTTAATTCTACTGTACTTATACCTGATTTTAAAATTAATTCATGTTGTATGTTATAACTAATAAATAAATTTACTCCTTGTTATAAAAAACTGTGAACAATGTGTATACTTGTGTACTACGAATATTGCAATGGAACACAGATGCAATTGAATGAAAAAAATTAAATATGAGCTATAAACGATATTTATCAAATCTGGCACCAGGGAGGAAAGACGGCATCAAAATCTCTATCTTTTTGTTGTACCATCGTTACATATTTTTAGAGTGAAAAATTAATAAAACAAAAACAAAAACAAAGTTCACTGAAAAGAAAATTTGATCTAAAAACATGAGTTACCAAACACTATTTTTTTATGTTTTCTTTTTATTATTTTGACTGAAATATATATAGCCTATTACCTGTATATTTCGCTACAATTAACGATAACAAAACTTAGACCAACAACTTACTTATCCAACTCAAAACAATTAAAGGAAAAAATACTGTTACCGAGAAAGGATCCTGTCCTGTATTAACTGCCTCATGATCCATAGACTGATGCTGTGGCAAGGGTGACTGTGGAGGAACCGAACCTGCTTGGCTCATCTGCTGCTGTTGCTGTGCTTGAGACTGCTGCTGCCCAATCTGTTTCATAAAAGTTAACACCTGTATTTTATTTTTCCAAATCAGTTAATTCGTTTGTCTCTAGACATCCCAGACAAAAAACACTGATAAACACAATACTAAAGATGCCATTAAATTAAGCTATAAACAACTATAAACTTGTATCGAAATAAATCAGATACTGTGAATTAAAATTAATCAATCACATCTAGTATCTATATTCTATACTATATACAATACAATATGACTCTCTATCTGGTTATAATTTGAGAACCCATGGTCAAGTGCAATCA
>JAGFPH010016487.1:2282-14428 GCA_018207615.1 Philaenus spumarius
TTTAAACTTAAAATTTAGGCCGTCAGCCAGTACTTTTTGCTAAAAAATGGTAGAAGGCTAGTACAACTTTAAAAGATTGGCTTACATTGTAATTTCGTCCAAAAGATTTTAGTTAAAATTTAAAATTTACGCCGTCAGACGGTACTAACACACGTCATATGAACCATAATGCATTTCATTGTAATTTCTAGGTTATACGGCAATAAGAGCAATCAAAGTTATCGTGAAACTAAATATTTTGGTTGTAGAATACATAAAATAATATACTTGCATTAATAATAACAGTACAACAATTTCAAATTAATTAGCCTAGGCCTTACTTACTTGTAATCCTTGTGTTTGAACAAAACATTTTTAGAATGGAAGCAAAGGTTAGAGGTACAACACTAAACACACTTTAACGCACATAACAAATACACAAAGAATACACAAATGCACAAAGAACGCACAGAATTAATGCAATCACGCATATTACACTTACATAACCTAAAACTACCGATACCGGTTTGGTTAACGCCAAACTGATTGTTGACGAAGAAGAAGAAATAAGTAGCGTTGAGTGCAGATAGCAATCAGCTGTTCTATCAATTCTTTACTTTGAAGTTCCCTACCGTACTACGTTTTACATCAACAGCTGTTGTTATACTTTCGCGCTCTTGTTAGTATGTTTGTTTAACGAATTTACTCGTTTGGCATTTGTATTCTTTAAATATAATAAATAAACATTAAGTATACATCACCCAACCTCACTTATTTGATTTAGAAGTGCAGTACACATTATTTTAATATAACTAATTAGTTTTTGGTTTCGTCTAGGCTTACGTAATAAATTCAGAAACGACAATAATTAATTGTATATTACACATTTATGCTATTAGATTTAAAAACAAAACATATATAACTATTGAAGACCACTGGGTGTTTAAAATCACACTAATCACTGTACTATCTACGCATACATTTAAATTATTTCTTTCTAATAAATTTGTATTATCAATCATGTCTTTACAATACGCATAAATGCTGATATTTTTGAATCTTTTCAGACTTTCTTTACAAGGGTAGTGCTGCCAACCTAATAGTCCTAGGGCCCAGGCCTTTAAAGTTTTATGATTACCTAACTCTTGAGACTAAGTATATCTCTTATTTATTCGAGTCCGACAACATTTTTATTTGCAACAATTCTCGGTAGCGGGGCGTTTTCCTTTGAGAACCCGGCAAAGTCATTGATTTGATGCGGTAAAAAAAATTATAACCTAAACAATAATATTTCATTATTATTGTTTATGCTCGCCATACCGACTATTGTTTATTAAATAAACTTGTTGAACTTACCGTCCAATAGTCCAATTTCACACGTCCAACGACGGCCGTTTCGGCTATTCAGCCATTATCAAGTTAGGACGATTGTCCTTCGTCATTAATAAAAATAAAAACACATAGTACACTTAAAAACACTTACACACACGAGTCCACAATTTACAAAATACACGCTCGCACATTTTAATGTCCATGTGGTTAGATCACTGTCCACGGCTAGACTGTCGGTGTTACGTCTGTGCATAGTTCTTATCTGTATTTGTTTTTGCAATGTCTATTACCAAGTCGAATAATGGGTTGGAATTAAAATTGAATTTATCATTAAGTAGCGTTCCTAACTTGATAATGGCTGAATAGCCGAAACGGCCGTCGTTAGACGTGTGAAATTGGACTATTGGACGGTATGTTCAACAAGTTTATTTAATAATATTTCTTTTAATTGAAAGTTTGTTTTAAGTAGAAAACGAAAAATATTTTGTCGGACTAATATGATTGGTCATTTCTGGACGTCCGACACCCCGAACACGGCAAAGTTATGGCGTAAAAAAATTTAGTACCTAACTGCTGATTTTTTCAGAATCGTTTATAAAATATATATATAACTAAGTGGTAACCTTGTCCGACAAAATTGTCGGGGCATACTTGTTATCGATGCCTTAAAGTTAAGGGTTTTATGCAACCCTTATATTTATGACCTAACATACAATTTTTATTTTATATTTTTTGTAATAATATTTCAAACACATTAAACCATCTGTCCGACAATAATATTGGGGATTTTCGAAAAAAAACGAAAAACATTAGAATATTAGAATATATTAAAAGTAGCATACATTAAGTAGTTCTACATATCAAAAATGCAATATTATATGGGTATTTGAAAACAAATTATTATGTAGAAACTGACAAAATTTATTTATATATAATGAATAAATATTTAGTAATTATTATACAGTATTTACAAATCAATTTAATAGCGTTACATTAATGTAAGCTTATAATAAATTATCAAGTACAATATTAAACAAATAAAAGAGCACTGTGGCGACAAAATCAGAATGATTTAAATAAAAACTCCGAACCACAAAACAAGGAACAAAAACAATAACTAAACAACTAAATTGTAAGTTATGTTTAATACGTTACCCTTATGTACATTTCGATAACATGGTCATCATCCTCAGAGGGTTTTAACACTACAATTTAGTTGTTTAGTTATTGTTTTTGTTCCTTGTTTTGTGGTTCGGGGTTTTTATTTAAATAAGTACAATATTGTTATAAACACATTTTAAACATTTATACAAAGGGTGGTATAGCTGACTACTTCGTTATTAAATTAAATAATATAAACTCAATATTCTCCATATTAACATTGAAGAAACAAGTGTTGTTTCTTCAATGATATTAAGCACCATTTAATGTTTCCTTCCCAAACTTGCAATCCATTAAAATCGTATGCCAAAGTTACCTTGTACATACCATAGGCCAGGTATATTATGTGTCTTTGTACTTTGTTCCAAAAACATCTCCTCTCTCAATATTTGAAAGCGTTTTAGTATGCTTGTAAAATTCCGTTATTAGCGAATTTCCATAGGAAAAATGAGCTATTGCAGTGACCCTTAGGTAAAAGTTAAGGTCGGGAGTAGCAAATGAGCACCGATCATGGTCCCCAGAACACGTTTTGAAGTGTCATTAAAATTCATATAAGTATATTATGTATATATGTGTTCGCCCTCTAGCGGCCGCACTTTAAGTCCGATTTGGTCCAAATTTGGTACGCATGTTTTTTGTGTAAATCTCTCGGACGAGTTCGTTAGTCAAAAAAAAAAATCAACAACCGGAAGCACGTTTTTTGATCGGAAGTAAAAATTTTTTTTTAGATTTTCCATTTTTTTAGACGAGAATTAATTTTTTAGACTGGTTTCTAAAGATATAAACTTAAGATATTATTTTGCACATTTTGTTTTTACGCGATCTTATAGCTCGCTTGGCTCCCCCATAATCGATCAAAACGTAAAATACCATAAAAGTACCCGGTTCAAAGCCACATGGTGGATTTTATCTTCTCATCCGAGGCCAATGGACGAGTTTTTATGCTGCGAGTGTAACGAAGGAGCGCGTGAGTAGAAGCTGGAGGCTTAGTAGCAATCAAATTCTACTAATATATTTCGTACACACAAGCAGCTATTCAGCACCGTTGTGAGTAGACCTATTTCCCATATTGTTGGTTAAGACCCTAAAATATGTAAACCTTTATAGACCTGTTAGGCTTATAAACTTAATTTTGGAAATTGCTCAACTCACGCCGGCGGTTCAGCTGCTGGTCGTATTATTTTGTTAATTTTCTATTCGAATTTCCAATTAAATGAATACAGCTCGTGGTTTAACCTCCGAAAATTAGTAGTTTATCAAAGTTAGCTTTTCAAGCATCGGGTTTGTGCTCTATAAATTTAGCAAAATAGATTGTTTTTTGTGTCGTTATTTTAGGGATTCCAATTTAGGCAAAACTTAAAATTTAGTCCTCTAACAACATCAACCAGAATCCATAAAAATAACTTTTTTGGGAAAAAAACGTTGAAAATTGAAGTTCTAGTTGATATAGGCCTAATTACATTCTACTGTTGCAAGCTTGGTAGAGTGCAAGTGCTACAGAAACTATGTGGGGATGCTGGAAGTAACTGTATTATAGGTTTAACCCTCAAAGTGCCAGACTAAGTGCGTTGCAATAGTCTACATTTGTAGTACTTCAGGTTGGCCGATGGACTCGGGACTATTTGTAGCTACCGATGTAATCTCTCTCTTCACCCAGTAAAAGTATAATCCAATCTCAATAAAACAAAATCCATTCAAAAGAAAATGTTTAAAACTTTAATTTTTGCATTTACAAATTTGTTCTCGTTCTTAAACGTATATTTACATATCATCGTTGTAAAATTGTAGTTGTCTGAATCAACTGGTGTCGTGCGATAAAGCACTCAAATTCGTCACCTTTCAAGGCGCATAACCGTTAGACGGACTTGTTTGGAGATAAAGAGGCTCACAGACGATCAACTTGATTGATGATAATGTTGAACGTCTGTTGGCAACTTGGTTGTCAACACTCGTGCCGTCTGTTGCATAAACCGACAACAAGGTTGAGACCAAGTTGATCGTCTGTGGGACCTATAAGATAATAACACCATGGATTCGTAGAAATTTGAACTTTCTACCACTGACTTAAAATCATTCGTCACTTTTATAGTTTCTCAGATTTGATTTGTTTTTAACCCTTGAAATTGGACAATTTCAATGTATGAGAATGCTCACTTTGTAATCGATATATCTACTACAAATCGATATATTTGTATATTTATTTTTATATCGATTTGAAGTGTACGATCTATATATATTTTTGTTTGTAGGCTATTCGTTTTTGCTCGTAAAACAATGTACATTTCTGGGGCTGCCTCGACGTTACCTTCCGCCATCGGTATACAGCACTGCGTACATGTAAGTTTGAGTTTAGTTGCTCTAATTTAGGTGAAACAAAGTGAAATAAGTTTATAAAATTGTTTTTATAGTGTTTCAGTTCTAAAGAAATTTGTGTAGAATATGTTTGTGAGTGAAATCATAGGCGGGTGTAACCAGGACGACCGTATTGAGAGGGTTACAACAACCGGGGGGGGAGATGTAAAATAACACTTTTAGGCTTCCCAAAAGTACTTTAAAAATGATATAGGTATGTATACTTTTCACTTCTAATAATAATTGTGATTCAGGCCCATTTGTTTTTTTGACGGCTGCGGATAATCATAAAATTTAATGTGTGCACGCGGTAAAAAATTCTTATTGGGATTCATTAAACTGAAGTGTCTAGTTCATTAATCACGAAGTGTTATGTAATATATTAATGTTTTATTGCTATGAACAGAGAGCAACTCTTGCTTTATTTTTATTCCGTCGCTAATTGAAAAGGAAGCAAAAAATATACATATTTGGGTTTATCCAATCAATAAATAAAAGAAGAAAAGATTTTGGAGCATTCTACACTGTTTTTCGTGATTTGAGGAAATAGAAGAAACATTTTTAAATTTTTTAAGAAAGTCGGTTTCTACACGCGGCTGAAGGATAGTATACTACGAAAAAAATACAAAAATAAGGAAAATTGGCTTGCATTTGGTCACGTTCGCCACTGTTTCAGCGGACACGGTGGAAAATCCGTCAATTGTAGTGGCAGCTAGTGGCTACACAGCTACCGTCAGCGGTAAATAAACCAGTATGTATGCTTCGACGTTATTTTTTCCGACCAATATGTATGCTCTAATATTCTATTTCGTGCCACTGTTGATATGACGGCGACAGTACATAATCCGAGGCAGATAAAACTCCGTGTGACAAAACTATACTTTGATACACTACTTATAGCATCTATATAAAATAAAGGGCCAGTTCCCAATCTGACCAAAGATAATGTTAGCAATATTATATTGATAACTTATTGTAGCTTGACATTTGCATAGGTGTTGAAAACAAGTTACTCTCAAGAGCGTATTTTAATGTACACAAAGCGCAAAATATTTTTTACAATGGGGGGGGGGTTATAACCAACAAAAAAACCCCTGATTACGCCTATGAGGAGTGAAATTAGTTATATAAAAGTGATATAATTTGAGTTCTGGTTAGTGATGAATTTTAGTAACGGTCTTGTAGTTCATAAACCTGTTTCTTCTAAAATTATTATTTTTTAAATTGATATATGTTTTTGTGCACTTCTGTTCATAACTGAATTACAAAACTTTTGTTTATTTTGAAAAATTTACTAAAAATGTTTACTGCTTTTTATGTAGGCCTTAATTTGGATTTTTTCCGTCACTGAAAATTGTGTGCTTCCTTAGGTAATAACTTTTAAAATATTCCATCAATCTATTTTTTAGTTGTATACATTAATTCTTTGGACATTTTCCGACAAGAAAGCTATTGAACACTTTCGGATTGGGATATAATTGCTTTATTTGGCGAATTAAAAAAAGTCTGTTATCATTGCTTAAAAAAGGTCTAAAATAATGTGTTCTAAATTTAAGCTCTCTAAACTTAGCAGTTTGCATTTAATGAACCCCCAAACCCATGTTTTAACGTAAGGCGCGACAGTCACTACAAGGTCCCGCTTCGCCCTTCGTGCAAAACAATGCAGACCATTGGAAAATTTGCAATTTTTGTTAATCACACGTGCAATCGGAATACCGTTTACAGGTATTTTCCAGTTTAAACATCCTATCGGCGCCCATCACATAAAGATGTGTAGAGAGGCCAAGTCGTACAACTTACACACTTGAGTATCACACAAGTCAACAATTCAGGAATGTTCAACACGTAGCTCCCAGGTTTACTTGACTTATTGGGCATGCTATGTGGAGTGTCTCGGAGTGGTTGTCTAGGGTGGAGGGGGGGGGGCAGCCCCAAAGGCACGTCACTTCCAAACAATTGCAATCTGAAGACAGGGGACACTCTTTGTCGATTTCATACAACTGCTCTTTTAGGAGCCTTGTTTCTTCTTTTGCAGTAAAATCTTTTTGTCATTTTACCTTCTCAGTTATAGTAAATAAATTTTGTTATTATTATGTATTTACTTTAATCATTTTTGTTTATTCTACGACCTTATAGTCTATGGTACATGGAAATAAATAAAACGTTAAATTTTGTATAGTAAGCCTATGTGAAAAACCACAGGGAGATTAATTAGCGACAGTTCAAAAAAAACATAATTAAAACAAAAATATGATTGAAAAATAATTTGATCACTCAGGTGTACCGCTGACGAAGGTTGAGCGAATTTCCAAAATTAAGTTTTTGTTTTATGGTTTCAACCAATTATATGGAAAATCGGTCTACTTACGAAGGCCTGTACAAAATATAGATGGATTCATGCAACCTGTGCTAAGTATGTTAAACGTGTTAAATGTGTTAAAATCGATAAACTCGTTTGACAGATGTGTGCTATTTAGAGTTGGTAGCACACTCGACTTTAGCACGGTCTGGGGTCTGCTAAACCAGTGTTAACGTCGTAAAACTCATGGGGAAGGTAATTTGAGGTTTTCAGATTGAATCGACAAAAGGTTGTTTGTTATAATTGTTCTTTACCTGTTTCTTTGCGATGGAAAATACTGTAATAATAATTTCGAAACCATAAAGAGAATTCGGAAGAAATTGTGGAAACGATGGAGCAAGGAAAATAAACATCTTCTCCTATCTTTAATTTCCGAGAATCCGACGAAGTTTGACATACATTTTCGTGTTCAGAAAATTACAGAGAACATTTATGTGCATTTGATTTTGTTCGCCCGAATATGTTTGCGAAAAGGAACCAAAAAGAGGCCTTAATCTTGTTATAAATATACAAAAATGTAATGTATACATTATTTATTAAGTTGGGAAAAAATCTCTTTTGAAAACTAAAGAATATGGTAAGAAGGCGTATTCTAAACTTTAGCCATTCAGCCTAGATCACGAAAATATGTTTCCAAAACATGAATGAGGGCTAATTTTATCTAAAGTATAATGCACAAATTATAAAATGCGTAGGGTACTACAGTTTCGTACAGTGCGTATTATACAGTTTCGACGCAAATTTACTTTTCGACCCTCAGCTGACCTACGGCAAAAGAAATGCAAGAATAATAAAAATAATATTGCCTAAAGTTAAGGGTCTGCTCCAGTAAACGAGAAAGCAACCGGAAACGCAAGCGCTTCTCACTGTATCCCTATCTAAACAGTGCAATTTCTTGCAGCTGAACGCTTTGACATTGCCTCATTTCAAACCATTTTATATAAGTCTATCTTTTGTAATTGAGTGTTGAAAAAAAAAACTGAAAATTCTTTATAAAATTTCGGATCCGGCTTGCAAAATATTTTTCATTATTAATTTTTTATTGTGTTAGGAAAAATTTTCAAACTTTGTACTTACAAAATGTCAATTACATAACAAATGAAAAACATTTAAAAAAAATGTAAATTGCAAAATGGATGCGTATTGTGACTGTGCTTAAAATGAGACCTTGCAAACAATTGTGTGATAAAAAATAAACGAAATAAATGGTTTGAAATTTAACATTACTCTTATGGGATAAAAATCCAAGATGGCCGCCACTACAGCAGACCCTTAAGGATAACCTTACTTTAACAAATAACACTTTGGCACATTACCAAAAGGGGTCCTTCACTCAAAATACAAATAGCAATTTAACATGACACATTAAGCATTTAGCACAGGTTGCATGAATCCCCCTAATGTGAGTAGAATATTTTGACAACACATCCTCCAGTCCCCGGCTCACGCGATGCTTCTTTTCGCTCGCACCTCGACCTTGCTGCCACGGATTACGGACTCATTCGTTTCGCGAGTTCTCCCGGCAGTCGGCCTCGTATGGCCCAACGGTAAACCGTGTACTTTTATGATATATTACGTTTTGATCGGTTTTGGGAGGACCAGACAGGCTATAAGATCGTGTAAAAAAAACAAATTGTGCAGGACAATCTCCTGAAAATATGTTCTTAGATGAAACTCCAAACGTTTTTCATTCAGTACGAAAAATCTCAAAAAACTTTTACTCAGCGTCATAAATCATGTTTAAGGTGGTTGGATTGTTTTGCCTGATGAATTCGTCTGAGCTATTTAGGAAACCAAAGTGGGTACCGAATTTGTACCAAGTCGGGAGTAAAATTGCGTTGGTGTATTAGAGTGCGAAGACATATATACATGACACCCCAACCTGTTTTCTGGGCACCATGATCGGTGCTCATTTACCACTCCCGACCTTATTTCTCACAATAAGAGTCACTGCAATAGCTCATCTTTCCAATGGAAATTCGCTAAAAATTCAAATAAACGAAAAGATGGGGAATTTTGTACTCTTCAACATTGCCTCGAACATTTATTAGGAGGTATTACATATGTTTGCTCCCCCCCCCCCCCCCCCCGCCCTCAATGTAGAAAACTTCCATCAGGAAAACTACTCAAACTGCATATTTCAAAATAATTCTACGTTTTGTAATGCGAAGCCCCCTCCGCCAGCGCTAGAAATAAATTTGTTCTACTCAATTTGTTCATATCTAAAGCTAGACGGTAACACCGATTCACTGACATTAATTATTAGGCAGTTCCCGTAATCGTACCCCCCTCAACCTTATACTTGAATTAAAGCTCTCGACGAGAAACTGTTGGGAAAATTGCCAGAATGTATCATTTTTCAATTTTGGAAGCACCTTTTGGGTGGGAAAGATTTTTTAAATTTTTTTCATTTTTTCACTTTGAGCGCGTTTTATAAGAAAACGGTAAGAGACAGCAAAAATTGTTGAATACCAAACCAAAAAAATTAATTTCAAACCAACGATATTCCATCAGATTTAAGATCCGATCATCCATTTAGCCACTATTCATCCGAGAAGGGAGGCTCCGCCCAACGTCTTTAAAGCTAGACGGGTTCACCGAATCACTCACATAAACTATGAGCCACTTCCCATAATTGCACCAACCTCGACCTCATACTTGAATTAAAGCTCTTGACGAGAAACTTTCAATATAATCGCTAAACGTTAACATTTTTAATTTTCAAAGCAAATTTTGGGCGGGAAAGATTTTCTGAAATGTTTTCTTTTTTCCACTTTGGTCACGTTTTGTAAGAAAACGGTAAGAGATAGAAAACAATTTTAAATACAAAAGTTGTAGAAAATTTAATTTCAAACAGAGATTTTTCGTCACATTCAAGATTCAATCATCCGTTTAGCCGCTATTCACACGAGAAGGAGCTCCGGCACACAATCCTTCAAATTTCCCATGTTAATCTTATGGAGATAATGTTTAATGAGTTTGAGTCAGCTGCCAAATAAAACAGCTGCTTTATGCTCGGCCACCTATGTACAAACGAGCCAAAGATTAACGAGATTTTTTAGCGAATTTTCCAACTGCGAGCGAAGCGAAGCAGCCATCTGAGGGCAAATACCGAGGCGGGGTTGAGACGCGAAGCACCCAGGGGCAGACCCCCTAGTTTGAAATAAATATAACAATATATTATTTGAAATAAATATAAAATTTGTTCATTTTACTACTAGTTGAAGGAGAGCCATGCGAGTTCAGCACGCCAACCAACTTCCTTCGCGCACACACACTTCTCCACGTATAAAATTAAACCACCTCCATTGCTTCCGCAGCAAGTTATTGCGTAATATCTACCGTATACAAGTCATTGTAACTTGGCATTAGAAGCCCTAGTGTTTGTTTAACCTGACTAATGGGATTTAGAGTATCATATATCGGTTCAATGGATCTTGTGTCAATACCATAGCTTTCTCTCGACCCCGTCCCTTAATACGAATGGCTTCCCCTCCCCTTAATACGAGTGGACTTACGGTACTCGCTTTGTCAAAACAATCGCCGTCAAATATACTAGTGGAGGACGCGGTCGCCGGAGGCTTTTTAATAGAGTTACACTAAACTTCACTTGTTCCTTTTATACCGGGTAATTCGGGTGGGGGGGGGGGGACGGAAAAGGTTTCAGTGAAAATAAACGGTACCAAGAACTGGCACATACTTTCTCACAAACATATTTAAACTAGAAACAGATTCACTGTGACTTCATAATTTGTAGGTGGGGTAGGAGACGTGGTATTAAATTAGGCGATAAACTAATAAATATTATTATTATTAGCTAGAGAGAAAACTATTCGATCGGTTTCGAACAAATTTACACGAAACACGTCAATTAGGCCTGTATAGATAATCGAAAAAAGATTTTAAAAGATTTTTAAAAACAATCCCTTTTTCGGCCAAAAAAAACCCCAAATCTGTTATTATTATTAGCTAAACGAGAATTTTTAGAAAGATGCTGTTTTCTGCGTATGGTAGGGTACAATAAGGGCTACAAATAAGCCAAATTTTATCAAAATTGTTACAGCCGTTTTTTTTTATTAAAAAAATAATAACTGTTTATTTTAGGGTTTTTTGGCCAAAATGTTTCAAAACCTTTTTTCGTGCATCTATACGGGCCTAATTGACATGTCTGGTGCAAATTTGTTCGAAATCGATCGAATAGTTTTCTCTCTAGGTTTGTATACATACGTAAATATAGCCAGACATTTTGTAAAAATGCCCCCCTGACTTGTCCCTGATTTTTTTGGACTCAGGGGGTCCCAAAAGGGATATTTCCACAAAAATCTCAACATCGATTTTTTTTGCGATCACTATACTTTCTCTATACTATAGTATAGT
Source organism: Philaenus spumarius (assembly GCA_018207615.1). NCBI lineage: Eukaryota > Metazoa > Arthropoda > Insecta > Hemiptera > Aphrophoridae > Philaenus > Philaenus spumarius. The sequence continues at coordinate 13,843 of JAGFPH010016487.1, forward strand.
AAGAAAGTAAAAAGTTCATATAAACGTAGTTTCGGAACTGCATCTTTTTCCAGTCATCTTTTTTACAAAATACTTAATATCTTTGGATTTAGGTAATATATTGAAAGTAAATTTTGTATACATATTTGGTAGGCTAATAGCTGAAACCCCTGCGTGCTTCCAGTTATAACCTTCTATTCACATAATGTTTTCTTTATAATAAAGGTGTATAGGATTGATAATAACTACAAAGCTAAGATGGTAAATCAAATTAGTTCGTATATTTTACATCAGCAGTTATAATAAAGAACCAGCAGGGACTCAGGTCTACACTTTAATCAAAACCTAACCTAAAAATTAGAAATGCAAATTATTGCTTCAATGTTTGAAATCAGCTGCTAATGGAAATTTCAGAGCAAATAGTCCAAGAGCCCAATTTGTTTCATTGAGTAGGCCTATTTGTAATATAATTGGTCAGAAAAATCTATCGATTATTTTGTTTTGTAATGGAATTAAAAATAAGAATAATATAGCTTAGAGCTTTTAATATACTTTATTACACTACATGTGACTATTATAAATAATTTAAAAAATAGTCTTGAGGTTT
>JAGFPH010016488.1:0-19238 GCA_018207615.1 Philaenus spumarius
GGGGATTGAGGAACAACAGTAATGCGTTTTGAGGTCAAAAATTCATTGATGGAAATGGCCGTGTGACACAAGGCATTGTCATGATGAAGCATCCACTTGTCTGCAATGTCTGGTCTCACACGAATCACTATTTTTCTGAGCCTTTTAAGGACACGTTTATAAAAAACTTGATTGACAGTTTGTCCTGGTGGAACAAATTCTTTGTGCACGATACCCTTACTGTCAAAAAACAAATCAGCATGGTCTTGATCTTTGATTTGCTCATTCGACATTTCTTCGGCCGAGGAGATGAAGGAGTGTGCCACTCTTCGCTTTGTCGCTTTGTTTCAGGATCGTACTCAAATATCTAGGATTCATCACCTGTGATCACACAGTTGAAGAATTCTTGGTCATTGGCAATCTTCTGAAGAAGATCAACGCACACGTTTTTTCGATTGTCTTTCTGTTCAGTTGTGAGGTTTTTCAGCACCATTTTTGCACAGATCTTTCGCATGTTCAAATCGTCTGTCACCATTTGATGTACGGTGAAAGTGTTTAAATTTAGGTGTTAACTCATTATCCTTATTGTTAAACGACGGTCTGATCTCACAAGAGCCTTCACACGTTCAAAATTTTCGTCAGTTTTTGAAGTTGTCGGCCTTCCAAAAATGATTTAACACAAAACTTTATTGCACAACGTTGCTCTAAATTCCGATGCTCCATTTCTGTGACACACAACCAAAACACAACTTCACAGATGGCGCTGTCAAAAATAATGTGTTAGCTGTACGGAGTTGTAACTCGGACTGAGGTAGTGAAAGGAATACACCAACCGGTCTAGCACCGGCCGGTAGCCACAACGTTGCCAGATCGCCTGCAGTGTTGCCAGTCTCATTACTTTTCTCACACACCTCGTATATAAAATCCAAATACCACTCACTGACTCATTCATCGCGAAATTTCAAAAACCTCCGAACGGATTGGATAAAATTTGGTATATAGTTTCCTCTAGGGCCGTAGGTGTTCGCAAAAAATTTCAAAAAATTCAAAATTTTAGGGGGTTTGTGAGGACAAAATTACTAAAAATCTCCATAAAAAATACATAATATAATATATTTATTGATATATTTTTGGGGGTTAATATACATTTAACTTTGATTTGTCCATCCGTGCAAAGCCGGATCGGGCCAGCTAGTTTATTTATAAACATTCCATCTACTATCTTGCACCTATAACTGACGGAGAAAAAAATTTAATTTTAAATTTGTAGCCTTTAAAAAAATTCAAAATTAACGCAACTTTATAGCTGTGAATGCAGTTTTTGAAGGTCTATTTTGGATAAGACCTATCGAAAAGCTTATTGTACCAGCAATGACAGATTTGGCTAGATCTACAAGTTTGCTCGTACTTTTTGTCGTATATACCTCAGTTAAACTTTATATTGCGCTAGACTTTTAGATGTTGAGGAAGTTGCTATAATATAAAATTATTATATAATAAAAAAATTGGGTCTGCGTCGGACCAGACGGTGGAAGTTATACTTCTTTGGCCATTCGTATATTCGTATACTTTCCTATAATTTTTGAAGAAAAAACATTCCCAGCCGGGGAATCGAACCAGGGATTCTAGCGTGGAAGTCGAGTGCGTTAACCACTCACCCACCGAGACTCTTGAGGTATCTCTTGTAGAGAAAAGGTATAAAAAGGCACTTTCCGGATTTTACTCCTAACGCGTGACGCGGTTTCTCGACCGACACCCCATCCCGATTACAACGGGCGCAAAGAAGTATAACTTCAATAACATACGGTAATTTATATATATTTTGTTGACTTTGAAATTTGTATTTTGTAATTTGGAAAGATAATTTTCATAATGTCTTATATTATATTTCATTGAAGTTGTTTTATATGCCAGAAAAATAGAAAACCAGAATAAATATATTATTATGGGCAGTGTGTTTTTATGTTCCAAGATATCGTCGGAAGGCGCGCTGTTCGAAAATAAGTCGATCGAGCAGCTGAACCGCTGACGTGAGTTGAGCGAATTTCCAAAATTCAGTTTATATGTTTTAATCCTACTTTTTTTCGGAAATTGGTCTACTCACGTAGGTGCTGAATAGCCGCCTGTGTATAGGAAATATATTAGTAGAATTGGTTCGTACCTCAGCCTTCAACCTCAGCTCACGAGTCGCTTCGTTCCGCTGCTTTGAGGGTTTACACATCGCATTATTGACTGCCATAAGCTCTTGTTAAAATTCAAAACGGTAATAAGTCAACAATATAACGTCTCTTGCTATTATTGTGACTGCAGCGATAATAAAGGAAATTCAAGCCACACCTTAAACTGGGTAAATTGCATTGTTTCCTACAATTCTGTTAACGGAAAAGATATTTTATATCAGTTTGTAATTCTGAGAAACAAAACTATTTGTGTATTATACTGCTTTGTTGCGTCTTCGTCATAATGCGTATACTTTTTCTATTGTAAACTAATATCAATTTTATGATTGGGAAGTAGAATTCCGCAGTGGTTTGTCCAGATTGATACTGTTGGATCCTTCGACTCGGTTGCGCAGGTTCGAACCAAGTTATTGGCGTTCCATTTACTTAAGCCGTACTTTGTTTCTCATCTTCATTACTGTAACTGTCGTATAATGTAAACACGTTGAACAAAACGATTGCTAATCGTCGTGCTCGCTTCGCTCACCGTGATGACTCGAGGCGATGCAAATGCAAACATATTAATTTGTACTGTGATATTTTCACGGAAATGACGATTGATTAGGACAGAGGCACTTCTTGGGGTACGGTGGTAGGGGTGGCTGTGTCCTGGATCCTGAATATTTCGCAGTAGGGGTTTTGCGTGAACTACAGGAATTTGTATTGTAATTATATTATTAAATAGCATATTTTTAATATAAAATGGAGACCCATACATGTTTTCATATTTATATTATCTTTTTTAAAGGTAATAAAAGTTCTTTGTTGGAGGTGAAATGCTTTGAAAGGTTGTTTTTCTGAAACCTGACTGATAAGTAGGCCTAATAATTATATTTAATGCACAAACTTGCATGTTTAGTTTACAATTATATTTAGGAAAACCCCACTCTATATGGTAAACGTAATGATAATTCATTGGAAAATGTTTGTTGGAGATGATAAATTTCGTTTTGTTTTTGCTTTTTTCGATGGAGGGGGAATGCATTAAGCACCATCAGAGAGCACAACTTTCCAAGTAGAAAACTGGCGTCCTAAGCACGTTAGTACAATGTGTGTGTTTTTGCTGTTCACGCAAGTTAAAGGAGAGCGTCATAGGTGTATCTATAAAGGTTTGGTCAGTAAAAAGTGTCAAAACAACAGTTTATGCCATACTGTTACAACTTTTTAAACTAAAAGTTATTGTATTTAAAAAAACTAAATAAGTAAACAAATTTCCCCTTACTTTTTTAATTTTTCGTTTTATGTATTTCCTTCTCCTGCATTTCCTTCTCTTGCATTTTCAGTTTAGTCAGCGATCAAAAGTTTTACTTTTTCAATCGCTGCTAAGGCTCGTTGAAAAGAAGGACATAATGAAAAAAAAAACATAGTTATTGTAGACATTAGTTAACACTAGTAAACATTTGATAAAAATCGGAAAAGTTGTTTTTTAGTTAAATACACACACATATAAACTGTTCCTCTTTATATAATAATAACGGACAGATTTTTACGAATATACTAGAGAATAACAATGTACCAATTTTTTACCATACAAATCTAGTAGCCGCAATACAGTTAAGATGCAGCAGAGCCCTTGACTCGGACCTGATGACAGTAACATAGGACGTGGGCTAACTGTATGACCGCGAGGCTTTCATTAACACTCCAGCAAATAAATGTACGGCCATAAATACAGCCCACTCTAGCACTGAAAGCATCTCAAACGTTCATATTTCCAAGTCAGCTTCGTTATAAGTCGTTAAGGCATGAAATATGTCTCTTTTAGTCCACCGCACGTGCCCACAGCTTGGCGCAACTATTTCTAACTTTGACTGCGAAAGAAAGGATTTAGGAAAAGAGTATTTGATCTTACTTAAGAGTTCAACTTGAACAGTTGTGTCTGTACTTATCTAATTTAAATTTATCACTTTAAGGACTATCGAAATGTTTTCCGTTCTTAAATATTTTTAGCTTTATCCTTTGCTTTATTTCAGTATAGCAGTCAAACTCTGCTTCGCCATTGTTTCAAAAAGGAACTCTTTCCAAATTATTAAAAAAAAATATATTATTTTCAACTAAAAGTAGACATAGCTTAAATCTTTGTATCAAAATCAAAAGAATTTGTACTGCTGGATTACACAGCCCCCAGCTACATTCACTTTTTTAACAATATCTATACAGCTGTTTTGGGGCTGTTGAACTTTTGTGAGCAGTATTAGATAACAGAAGTTATAATGACGACCAGGAACAAAATAAAATAATTCGATCACCCAGCTGAACAGTTGACGTGAGTTGAGCAAATTTCCAAAATTAACTTTTATGTTTTAGGGTTTCAACCAACTATTTGGGATATTTGTTGAGGAAGGCGCTGAGTAGTAGTTTGCGTGTACGAAATATATTATAGTAAAATTCAACTCAGAGTGAGGCGGAAGTTGAAGCCTACCGAGGGTCAGCACGGTCGACTGGTTTCCGCTCCACTTCTACCTGAATTTTAATTTTTTATAGTAGCGTTATCCAAACTTTTTTTATAACAAGAAAATATAAAAATAAATCACATAACGTTGTGTATCACGATCGTCTGTTTATTTTGATACCAAATTTGAAGTAAATCGGTAAATGTTGAGTAATTAAATGGCATAGCTTTTAATGTAACTAAGAACTATTGAAGGTGTTTTTAATTACTCAACATTTACCGATTTACTTCAAATTTGGTATCAAAATAAACAGACGATCGTGATACACAACGTTATGTGATTTATTTTTATATTTTCTTGTTATAAAAAAAGTTTGCATAACGTTGTGTATCACGATCGTCTGTTTATTTTGATACCAAATTTGAAGTAAATCGGTAAATGTTGAGTAATTAAAAACACCTTCAATAGTTCTTAGTTACATTAAAAGCTATGCCATTTAATTACTCAACATTTACCGATTTACTTCAAATTTGGTATCAAAATAAACAGACGATCGTGATACACAACGTTATGTGATTTATTTTTATATTTTCTTGTTATAAAAAAAGTTTGGATAACGCTACTATAAAAAATTAAAATTCAGGTAGAAGTGGAGCGGAAACCAGTCGACCGTGCTGACCCTCGGTAGGCTTCAACTTCCGCCTCACTCTGAGTTGAATTTTACTATAGTAGAATTTGTTTGCCTAATTCTAACCTCAGCCTCCAGCCCCTGCTCACGCGCTGCTTCGTTCTGCACGTTTTTTGACTGGAAGTAAACATTTGATATATACTGTATATACAATTTTGAATGACATCCCAAAATATGTTCTCAGGACTATGATCGGTGCTCATTGACTATTCCCGATCCATCTTCCCTTTGGAAATTCGCTATTAAAATAACAGAAAATCAATTAGCACTTTTACAGTCTTTCCATTGTTGGTACTATTTATACTTGTAAGCATACTTTTATCTCGCGTTCAGTTAAGCAAACTTCTGAAATGGACGTTAAAGTGACGTCCTGTTATGTTTATTCACACGTTGGTCGGACTTCCGTCTTGCCACAGTCCAGCAGACAAGCATTGGTTTCTCCAGACTTTACGTTCAGATCTAGCGCAATAAGGATTCTTAGCCGATCTAAGAACGAGAAATCATATTTTCGAGTAAAATTAGCAGTTTGCCAAACCGTGTAAATTGACATTGCCTCGGTTAGCTATAATTAGCATAGGCTAACCATCAGCGTAATTATTATTACTACAGAATGTATTTTCGTGATGTCGACGCTTCGTATACTTCGGCCTTGTGTCTCGTGCCAGGAAATGGAATTGCAAAGATTGTACGACTTTGTACTCGTGAAACTCGAAATAGTTAGTATATTCACGTGCCTTCGTAATCTGAGATCAGGAGTCTGTTTCGCGACGAAAAACGGATTTGTAAAATCAGTTTATTTACAAGCAAAAATGTCTATGTACAAATCAGCTGATTGGACAAGACTACTGACTGTGAAGTTGTGTTTTGAGATTTAATGTTATTACCAATGATGTATCTAGGCTATCACAAATTTCACCAAGCTATTCAATAGTTGAAAATAAGAACAAAAGTTTCAATAAATATAAGTCCGGAAATGCTTAGTTTTCGAATTATCGACCATTTGTTTTGTATTAAACAGTTAATATCTTTGGAAATAAAGCAAATATTGACCTTAAATGTTTTGTACATATTTGTTACGTGATTTTTTACCCTTGTAAAAAACCTGAACGTATTATTTTCTATACTTTAAAAATGGCGGCCATTTAAAATATTTAATATGTTTAAATATCTCTAAAACCACTTCACAAAAACAAATTAGGAAACAAAAAAGTGAATTTTGTGTAAGTTTATTTTTTATTTTTCCCGTAGCTTAATATGACTATGCTGGATTGAAAACATAAGGTTCAGCGTCTGCTAATTGTCCACCTACAGCTTTTCCAACTATGTGCTAGAATGAGTGCACGATGCACGTGAAGACTTTGGTAGGCTCGCTAGTAGCGAAACAACCGGCTTAAATCGCAAACTGAGAGATCGTTGAAACATGCATTCATAATCTCATTTTTCGGATTCTATTTATAAATATAAAATCTGGGAAATAACTTTAAATTATTAAGAAAGGTGTATAGCCTATCTTTTTCGTGAAACTTTAAAATATGTAAATTATTGTTTAAAAATGCATTAAAAATAATCTGTTTTTACTTTATTGAACTTTTTATTAAAATGAGTTTCCGTCAATTATTTAATAAGGACGACGTTTATTTCAATTATGAGATTTAATGCAAAAGAAAGATTTAATTCTTTAAGAACAATTTGGGTTTTTACATCTTTTTAAGTTAATGAACGGCGTCCGAAGTACAGTAGTACGAAGTGTATATTTTCGCTGTTTTACCCAAGGTGAAAAAGTCCTTTAAAATCACAGCTTGCAACACCGAGACACAGATGTTACCCAACATATGTTACATTATATTCTTAGCGAATTTCCACAATTCCCATTGACCCCGAATAATTTTCTAATGGTTTCTTAACAGACATCATTGGCTGTGGTTCGGATTCCACGTAAAACTGTAGGTCCCGTCTTCATTAGCCTTAAGTGCAAAACAGCAGGACGATAAAAAAAAAATCCACAGGAAAGATGAGCTATTACACTGACTCTTATGGTCGGGAGTGGTCACTGAGCACCACAAGTTAAATATTGTGTACATAATATATATATACACAACTAATTTTACCTTGTATCTCGTGTGACTTCGTTCAGCGTGTGTCTCTGACGCGTTTCGTAACATATGTTTCATCATCAAATATTGAAACATTAAAACGTTCACATTACATATAACACAAAAACATTAACTCACAACACTCAACTGTTTCCGACTAGTTCGACCGCGATATAAAGTAGACGTCTACCCGAATTACATATCACAGTTGTGTGTTTTGTGTTATGAGTTAATGTTTTTATGTTATATCTATTGGGAGGGTTTTAATGTTTTAATATTTGACGATGAAACATATGTTTCGAAACGCGTCATAGACGTACGGTGAACAAAGTCACACGAAGGATACAAGGTAAAATTAGTTATATCTATTTGTGACTCGGATTCTTATACAATAGGTTTAAAATAATGTATATGTAGGTCATATGTATTCGCACTCTAATTACCGCATTTTACATTCGTTTTAGTCCAAATTTGGTACACTCGTTGGTGGCTCAGACGAGTTCGTTAGCCATACAATCCAACAATCGGAAGTACATTTTTTGGCTGGAAGTATTTTTTGTAATTTTCTTACTAGAATTAAACTTTTTTGGGTGTTTATTCTAAAAAAACACGAGGAGATTATTTTACACATTTTATTACTTTCTCCACCCTATACGTAGTATATGGAGAAAGTATTGTTTTCGTAAAAATGTTCGAATTTGAATTTTCAGTTGAATTATCTGTTTTGGTGCTCCCAGAACCCTAAAAAATTTTTAGTGCAATTATCTGTGTTGGTGCTCCCTGAACACAAAAATGTTTTTAGTTAATTTTTTTGTTTTGGTGCTCCCTGAACCCAAAAAAGTGTTTTTAGAGTGGTGTCTGTCTGTCAGTCTGTCTGTAAGTATACACTATTGGTCCGATTTTCATGAAATTTGGTATGTAGGTACTAAACCCTAATATCTCCAGGAGTTTTTTCATTTTTTGGAATTTTTAATTTTTAACGGTAATTTACCCTTAAAAACCCATAAAAACGACAAAAATGCAAATTTCTCAAAAACGGCTCTAACGATTTTGATCAAATTTTCAGTATTTATAGTGCTTAAGATGCCAAACAAAATGACACCACCCGCTTTTATCAAAACTTCGGCGTTTTATAATTATGGGGAAATGTTTAAAAATAAACAAGTTTGTGTTGTCAATCTAGCATCGCGGCAGAGGCCGCACGGGGTAGCACCACGGTAGCGAGCACGGCCAGTATTTCAAAGGTCGTGCGATCGAATCCCGCCTGGGAAAATAATTTTTTTATACGATTGACGTAGGTAGAATATTATTTTTTTGTTTTGTTCTAAAAAGTAGTAAATAAAATTATTAAAAACATTATTATTTTGACTACAGTAAGTTGGGAGAAAGTTTGTGTCAGTTAACTGATACCGTTTATTTTTTTACACGACCTTATAGTCTGGTTCTCTCAAAAGCGAGTTTGTCCTCTGCGAACGAAGCGAAGTAGCCCACAATCCGAGACCGCTAGGTTGATGTGCAAACTCGCAAAACGCAGTACATATTCCGAGGCAGCAGTATCGAGAAGCAAACTCTTCGTGTTTACGCAAACTCGTGAGCCGTGGTTGGAGGATGACATACAAACAAATTTTGCTAATATATTTCGTACACGCAGGCAGTTATTCAGCGCCTTCGAGATTATACCGAATCCCCAAATAGTTAGTCCCCCTAAAATTTTGGAAATCAGCTTAACTCACGTCAGAGGTTCAGCTGTGTGATCGAGTTATTTTACTACGCATTCATTGGAGTAAGGAAGTGAATAACAAAACCGTAAATAACTTATACGATACGAGATCAGGAGTTAGTTGCGCTGTGTAACAGAACGTGGAGAATATCTTTAAGTAGTGCCATGTGAAGGTGTTAGAAGATGTTGAGAGGAAGTTGTATAATAGGAGTTGCATGTGTGTCCGGAATAGAGAGGGCGTTTTAAAGCAACGTTTCGGATTGCAAGAAAGGATTTGGGATGATACTGATAGAGAGGTGATTTAGTGTGACCACGTTTAGAAGATGTATTAGCTAGGGACAAGCTATGGAATGGATAAAGTATGAAGAAGGATCTTCAGTAGTGAATGTGGAATTTCTGACACCGAATTTATCTGTGATATTCGGGGTGTTTCAAAATGAATATCGGGGGCTTTAAGGCTTTGTATTATTTATTAAATTGAACTTGCAATTACTAATACATAAAATAAAAGAGTAACTGCAACAGTTTTGTTGGTGAACCTATGCGTATCTGTTTCTTCTGCTTTCCGTTAGAAAGTACTAGTAGCAAAGATGGCGACTAGTGAACAGAAACCTTTTTGTGTTTTACTGTTTTCAAGGACTGAATCTGTAGTTACAGTGCAACGTGCTATCCTCCAAGTGATAATAATAACATCATCTGTTTGAAGTTCCCCGCCGTCTTTGCAAAGGGAAGTAAACGGAACGACCAAGAGTGACTGAAGAACGTGTTGGACGAGTGAGAGAGTCTTTCAAGCGTAGTCCCAAGAAATCGGTTCGTCAGGCTAGTCGTGAGTTAGCAATTCCAGTGACGTCTGTGTGGAGAGTTTTAAGACTTTTACAACTACTTCATTATCACAGTTTTGTTACAAGCTCTAAAGCCTACAGAATACGGTTTACGTGGCAACTTTGTAAACGATATGTTGAATGACGTAGAAGATTTTCTGGATTGAGTCGTGTTCAGTGATTAAACGACATTTTACCTAAGTGGAAGTGTGAACACTCATAATCTGGTGGACGGCAAACCCCCAAGAGATGGTGCCATATTCGGCACAAAAACCATAAAGTTTCGGGCCTTTCTAATTTCCTGAAAAACTCTAACTGGTGTTTCTTACCTCCGTGCGCTACAACTATAGCTCTTTTCCCAAATTGGAAGAAGCTGAGCCACAGAACTTTATTTCGTAGCAAGATGGTCCGCCGCCTCACTGGGATAAGTACGCGATTGGGTAAACGACATTGTAGCCGACTTTGTGTCGCTTTTAATAATGGGGGTTTCGTTGGAAATACCTTACAAATTTCCTTAATTAAAGGTTTGCTTGCTCCATAGGCCTAGAAAAAAACAATATTTTTACAAAACATTTCTTTTTGTTACAAAATATTCAACCATCTATCAGCGTATGGTGCAACGTTTACTACAAGAATAGTTTTACCAATATTAGAAGATAGGTTTATGTGGAAACAACAATCTTAGGTCGGTCGAGCATGGTAACAGAAACTTCTCAAACAACACAAAACGCAATACCACTTCGTGCGGAGATCTTTTTAATTTACCTACAAATAAATTGATTACTGATTGTTATAGATTCTTACAGAAGGTTCGAGAATTTTCTAAATTGTCCCAGACGATTCTGGTCGACAATGGACTCCCTATTCCGAAACATTCGAGAAGAGTCTAGAAACCAGAAACGGGTTATGAAGCTAAAGACCTAAAACTTGTTGTTCACAGGAAAGAAAACACATTTGTATTTCGATTCGTTGCTTCTAAGGTGTAAAATAATCTTCGTAGAAATATTTGAGGTAAAATGTGCTCATACACGTGAAATCCACAAAAATATCCCCCCCCCCAGGAAATCGCAGTTTTGCTCATAGCTGATCTTGTATATGAGCCTAAATGGGGAACATAGATTGATTCGGACAAAACTTATAGGTTTTGGGCCATATTTGCCTTATTCAATATTTACGTGATATTTCTATCATTCATTTATTAGCGAATTTCCTTAAAATAAGCAATGAGTAGCGATCTTAGTCCCTAGAATACGTTTTGGGGTGTCATTAGAAAGGTCTGTATATATACAGTATATTGATGTTCGCACTTTAACCGCATCATTTTAGGTCCAATTTTAGGTTAATTTGGTTTTCTCAGAATCTCGGATGAGTTCGTTAGCCAAAAAATCAAATATTCGAGAGTACGTTTTTGAACGAAAGTAAACAGTTTTGAGTTTTTTCATATTATAATGCACCTTTTTTGGGGTTGAAATAAATAATAGGATATTATTCTGCACATGTTTTACACGACCTTATAGTCCGTCTGGTCCCTTCAAAATCCATCATAACGTAAAATACCATAAAAGTACCTTAAAGTAGCATAAAAAGCGAGCGATGTGAAGCAGTTTGAGGGAGCAAAAGCGAGGTACCAACTCGCATAGCGCAAGTCCATGTGCAAACTCTCAAGCGAGTGTGAGCGGAACGAAGCTAGGACTAGAATCCTAGGTGCAAACAAATTCTACCAATATATGCAGCGCCTTCGTGAGTAGACCGATTTCAAAAATAGTTAGTTTAAATACTTAATCATATAAACTTAATTTTGGCAATTCGTACAGCGGTTCAGCTGCGTGATCGAATTATTCATATCTGCCAGCGAAGCCTCGGGTACTAGTTTACGTAAAAAAGTCACTGGTTTGATTCACTGTAAGCCGACAATTACTGTTTTGAGATTAAAATCATCTGCATCAATGGCAAAGTAAGTCGGACAATGAGATGCACATCGATGGAGTAACACGTGTTTACAAAAGGAATGCGTTTCAAAGATAATGTTTCTAAAGAACAAAACGTTCGACGTGGAACCGTCACGCCTAGCTCAGGTGTTAGACCATATCTGCTACTGTTGTGTCCGTCTCTTCTTGTAATGTGCAGAGGGTACAACACTTATGGTGGATTATTCATCCAAAGAAACATAATTTAATGCAGTGGAGGCTCCTTGTGTGGTTGTTTGGTTGCACAACCCCCAAGAAATAAAACAAAAAAATAATCACATTAATGTTTCTTTAAAAATATCAGTGCATTATCAATATCAACCTCAATTCAATCCAAAATTATACGGCCAAGAATGTCCCCAAACGGTTGAAAAGCCGAAGAACATCAACCCAACCTTCGCGCGCAGCGTCGTGGAACGCAATGCTTCTGCAACCACAGTCTTATTCAGTTATTAGCATTGAAACTGGTGGGGGGTTTGTAACTTATGCGTTGCTATGACAACTCGCATAAGGCCATCAGGTGCAGTAAAGTTCTACAACCAGCCACCGGGGCGCTAGGTTTTTGCCAGCCGAATGTCTTTTTGTTATGTCATGTTTCATGTTTTGTTTAGTGAATAATACAAGACATTTTGAGGTTATGTGTTGTTCTCGTATTTTTGCTAGCTGTGTTTGGTGTTTATTTGTTTTATATTGTGTTAATATATTTGAGTGCGTGTGTCTGGATTACACTAGTAATGCGGCGAATGAGGAGTGAGTAAAGTAGTATAGTACGGTACATAGTTAAATCCATTACAATAGTCCTTTTTACATTATTCTTCATAACTTGTATCAATTTGAGTGGGCCTAGACAGAAAGTGTAGTGTTGATTAGACGCCAAACAAAAGCTGTTAATATTCTTTTCATAAATAATATTCGTGCCATTCGTGATTTAGTTATAGTTTTAATGATAGGCCACAACCTATTTCCAAAATGTTTGAACCCATTATCCCAAATCTATTTTCAAACATCCATACAATTCAAATAATAGTTTTTGAACAAAAAAGGATAGGCCAACATCCTAAATAGGATATGGGGCGAGTTCATAAATTCGATTATGTTAATGTTATGTTTATTATAAAATTAAAATTCTGTTAAGTTTAAGTTTGCCCATCCGAATAACAGACGGATGGACTTTCTTTTTAAATTAGGTTAGTGATATTTAAACGTGTAATGTGCCTGATTTCTATGTTTATTCGTGCCTGATTTAAATTGTTATTTTCAGTTTATTTACTATTTTATTGTAGGCTAGTAGTACCCTTAACTGAAAGCTACAAATTTTTCACTTGTTCGTAATGGTAACCAAACCATTTTAATGGATTTAAGTTAACATTTGTTGTAATGTTGTAATTAAGGCAAAAACTTATAATTCCACGTGTAATTCATCATCTAAAATAATGTGTTAAATTGCGTAAAAAAATTCTCTCCACATAATTGCAACCACCAAGTTAATAACTCACCAGCCGCCACTGATTAAATAGCCTCAACTCTAGTTTCAAATACGATTTTAAACGTAACTCGTCTCGGTCTAGTTTAGGCCTTTATCCTAAAATTGTACTGATTTATCTGTTGATTTTAATCAGCTGTTATGTCTGTTATTGTGCACAACTAGTTGATAGTGAGTTGTAATTTGATGGCTACGAATCTGGCCTGTTTAAATTCCAGTCAAATATTTTATGAACTAATTTTAGGGATCAAGTTATCGCAATGAAAACATTAAGGAAACATTATGACGAAGACAAGGGCGTGAAATGTCTTTAGTTTTTCGTTCTTTCAGTCCAATTAAGAATAATATAATAGTTCCATCACGCTGCTGAACCGTTGGGTAAATGTACAAAATTAAGCAATAAGTTTTAGGGTTTTAACCAACTATTTGGGAAATTGGTCTACCCACGAATTCGCTGAAAGCTGCTTATGTGTACGTCTCCAAGCCGGGATCACACGCTGCTTCGTTCTGCTCGCAGTAGAAACACTCGTTTTACGAGTTTGCACCCCTATTTTGCGGCCAAGATTATGAACTGCGCTGTGCGAATTTGCACGACTGCTTTGCTTAGCCCGCAGTGGACAAACTTGCTTCGTTACAGTAAAGTTCTATACAATGTTTTGAATATAATGTTAAAAGAAATAATATTATATTATTTGATTATGACAGTTGATTGTCAACAACATTTACAATAGATAGTGTTTCGGCGTTAATAGCCTTTTTCTTCTCTGTTATGTAGAACAATTCCTGTCATTCACGCAAAACTCTGGCAAACCGCGCATGCGTCACAGGATCTAGGTCAAGACCCATCTGGTCTAGGTCTGGACCCACCAACGTACCGATCCAAGTGCCTCTGTCCTAATCAATCGTCGTTTTCGTGAAAATATGGTATACAATAATCTCTTTGCATTTGCTACGAGGGGGGTTTTGGTGAACGAAGCATGCATTGGCGGAGTCCTCTAGTCTGATTTAGTTTAAAACTGTAAAAGAAGTATGTAGTTAGTTCAATTTGCTGGGATAGATAAATTCAGTGGATATTATTAAACCACCTTTACTATTTCTTTGAACTAAATGGAATAGTTTTCTTTTAATAGTATACCACGATAAAAACGAATTGCAAAATCCCAGTAGACGAGAAAGCAATAATAAAATAGATACAGAAGGAAACATTAAATTTATCTCAACTATAAGATAAAAAAATGTGGATATGATTCTATAAAACTTGAGGCCATGTTTCAGCTACACTATCGTTCATGTAGTATATATATAGGATCCATATACAGTTACTTACAGCCCTCCTTTCTGACACCCTACGCTAACAGATTTTATAGCTTCTTCCTCCTGAAGTTTATAACTCTATGAGGCGTCCGATTAAAAATATTAAGTAGCAATAAATATAAAAAGTATACGCGCTCTCGTTACATCAGATATGTTTACAATCTATCTAACAATATTTAAACAGCTGGTGTAATCGAATATTACAATAACAATATGTTCCATGTCCTTCTTCGGCTATTGGAAGTATCTTCAATACACTATGCATTGCGTGCTTCACACGCCAGCCAACCCCCGGTAGAATCCACCACATGGCTTTGAACCGGGTACTTTTATAATATTTTACGTTTTGATCGATTTTGGGGTAAACAAGCGAGCTATAAGGTCGCGTAAAAAACAAATTGTGCAAAATAACATCCTACATTTATAATTTTAGGAAAAACTCTAAAAAATTCATTCTCGTTTGAAAAATCTCAAAAAATATTTACTTCCGGTCAAAAACGTGCTCCCGCTTGTTGGATTATTTTTTGCTAACGAACTCGTCCGAGCGACGTAGACAACCAACATGTGTACCAAATTGAAGTTTATATGTTTTAGGATTTCAACCAACTATTTTGGAAATTAGTCTACTCGCCTAGGCGCTGAATAGCTGCTTGAAATAGATTACTAGAATTTGTTAGCACGTCAGCCTTAAGTACTGGCTCACGCGTTGTTTGCAGCGGAAAAACTCGTTTCATGAGGTTATACCTCGACTTTGCAGCCTGAGATTATCGACTGCTTCACTTCGCTCGTGCCGTCGGCCTTGGATAAGTAAAATTCCCTACATGGCTTTTAATTGGATACTTTTATGTACTTTACGTTTTCGTAGATTTTGGCGAAACCGGGCGGGCGATAAAGTCGTGTAAAAAAACAAAATGTGCAGAATAATATCCTATATATATTTGTTTACATAAAACCCCAAAAACGTTTCGCTTTAGTACGAAAAACCTCAAAAGATTGTTATTTCCTGTCAAAAAACGTGCTTCCGGTTGTTGGGTGTTTGGCTAACGAAATCGTCCGAACCACTTAAAAAACCTAGTGTGTATCATATTTGAACTAAATCGGAGGTAAAATGCGGCCGTCAGAGTGTGAACACATATACAGTAGAGCGTCGATAATCCGAACGTCAATAATCCGAAACGTCAAAAATCCGAACGCTTTCTGAGTCAGCCCCTGCAAAAATTTCGTTTTCGGAAATTCCAATTATTGTCGTTAAAAATTTCAAAAAAATCTTCATCGCAGTTTGACATTATTATCTCTTTTTAAACAATTCTTAATACCTGCTCTCACACGCCCTCACAGCAGACTGGCTGTCAGTATTTTTACTGCCACTCTTATAAGCTGCTTTAGCGCTAGCAGTAAACATACATAAAGTTTATTCATTGATCTTTGTGTAATCATTATAACAGTGTGTCATATAAACAGTAGTGTACTATACAGTATATTTTTATTTTTCGTTTGTGTTAACTATAATGTTTAAGTGAACTTTTAATTATGTACTGTACTGTAATTGAGAGTTACAAGTGCAATCATGTTGGCCCTACTGTGTACGTGCAGGTTCTTCTAAATCATAATAATATGTAAGTAGTCTTACATACTGTATTGTAATTACATTACTGCTTGTACTGTTTAACCATTTTACTCTATTAAAGGGCATATATTTTAGCCTAAATGGCTTTTTCTTGGGTTTAAAAAAAAATTCGAACAAATTGATAATCGGAACTCCCCTCGGTCCCAATTAGTTCGGATTTTCGACGCTCCACTATATACTTGTTTTCTTTTTTTTCAAAAACATACATACAGACTAATAATTCTAAACTAAGCAAGATAGGACAAATGTTATACTGTGTTGTTTGCTAGTTTTGTCCTGCTGAATCACGTGGTAAAGTTTGGTAGAATGGTTGTGAGACACCCTGTATATTTCGTTAGGAAAGAACTGAGTATACATTATACTCAAGATTGTGTTTATGGAACAACCAGGTTATTCGTACTACTATTCATTCTAATACATTTTCTAATTTCTTTTGATAGTTTATTAAACATTCTACAAAAAAAAGAAGCAATATTACACTGTCTCGGTTGTATTATGTAAAATGAAATACTGCATTGGTGCATTTCTGTTATGATAGGTAAAGGAAATATCCAATAAGAAGGAGGTAAAACAAGATTTAATATTGCAAATTGTAGTTTTTGCGGAATTTGTTTGGAGCCGTATTAATGTTGAATTAAAATTTATCTATTTTATTTGTAAGCGAAATCCCGCTGAGATTGACCATTTACATGTACCGGTATTGTGGACAAATTGGGTAAAATAATTGTGTGCAACGTAGAACCTTTTATAGGGTTCCAAACATTTTAAATCGGTGTGATTTGTGTAAGAAGTACCAGGAGACCGAGCTAAAGCTCGATTATAAGCAGGGCCTAGTTCGCTCACGTCAATAACTATTATTGCAAATTTCCGTGAACATCGTTTAGGTTAGGCCTATAACATTAAACAACTAAATAAAGGGTATGTTTATTTAGCAGAAGTATTCGTTGCCATGGTAACTATAAATAGATACAACATTAGGCTTACCTCTAATAAAACACAGTTTAAAAGAAAACAGATGATTATTGTAATGGCATTGAAAACATTTGCATCAGCTGTGCTTCGTTTAAAAGAAAACAGATGATTATTGTAATGACATTGAAAACATTTGCATCAGCTTTGCTTTGTATTGTTTAAAATGGACAAATTTCACTTTTTAATTTAATAAAAAGACGTAGAAAACGAATTTTCCCAGACTGGTGATCATTTCCAATCGATTTCTCGCGGCCAAAAGCCCCATATAAAATGAAAAAATCAAAAATCCTTAGACGGAGATTCCAGATCCATTTAGCAGACAGACAATTATCTCTCGCTTTAGAAGATAAGATATGTAGTAACACTATTTAAACTCACTCTGGTAACACTATAGAGATACAGTTGTATAATTCGATAGATAGGCCACGGTTTTTAGCATAAGTTTTCATTTGTTGCGTTCTTTTTCTTATTTTTTCCATAACACTGGATATAAAGCCCTTAAATGGTCAAATTTGCTTAAACTACAACTTTCCCATTTTTAACGGTTTTTTTTCTTCACAAAAAAGTCCACCGTTTTACCCGCTAAAGCCCCAAAACTGTTTTTCTACCGTTTTCTTTTGTCCTTATGCTCCCCCACCCCGTCTTTTCCCGGAGAGGGAAATTAGAGTAGGACATAGTAATTAAGAAAAATTTAAGCTGTTTCACAACTTTTAAAATTGAAAAACTGCGACGAAATACGTTAGCCTACTAAGTGTACCAATGACCAAAATCAAAGTTCCACAACTAATACTATTTGAAAGATGACTTGATTTTGTTTGCTATTTATTGATGCGCAGTTTACAAAAAGTTTAAAAAAACTTAATTCGACCGTGCAGCTGAACCGCTGACGTGAGTTGAGCGAATTTCCAAAATTAAGTTTATTTGCTTTAGGGTTTCAACCACCTGTTTGGGATATTTTTATAGTCTACTGTACTTACAAAGACGTCGAATAGCTGCCTCCTTCTCCTTGTACGAAATATCTAAGTAGAATTTGTTTGCACATCATCCTCTAACTCCGGCTCGTGCGCTGTTTTTTCGGCTGCTTTGCGAGTTGCACCTCGACCTTGTGGCCTATGATTTTGGACTGCTTTGCTTCGCTCACAGTGGACAGAGTTTGCATCCGGTCTCTTAACAGAAGCTGGCTCACGGTCAAATTACCTTGTGAATTTGAAGTACTTTTATGGTATTTTACGTGAGGGGGGACCAGACGAGCTCTAAGTTCGTTGAAAAAACTCGTTAATAATCTCCTATATTAATTGGGGTTTACCTGAAACCCCAAAAATGTTCCTTAAAAGTCTCAAAAACGTTGTTAGTTTTTTGAAGTGATAACTTCTATTGGCCCGTTGGGCACTTTCGACTTGGCTATGTTTTCGAAATCTCGCGTCACGCCAGATTTCCCGCGAGATCTCGCGTCACGCCAGATTTCTCGCGAGATCTCGCATCACGCCAGATTTCTCGCGAGATCTCGCGTCACGCTTTTGTTTAGACACAAGTCAGATCGTGGAGAGGGAATATTATTAATACATTATTTACATTTATTAGCATAGCAATCAAATTAACACATAAGAATTAGTTAGTATAATATAACAACTGATTTCGCTCATCATCTGTAATTCTTAAACAAAACCCAGCGTAGATTATATTTTGGGGTTATGTTTACAACTTCAACCATTAAAATTTCTTGTGATGTTAATTTTCTTATATATTAGTTATACAACTAATGTAGGCTTCTACAACTATAAGTTCTATGGGCTTCTACACGTTATAAGATTTGCTTTGGGGTTATAAACTGTATATAAAACTAACCTTTGATCATCAATATATTCGTTTATACAAATTTAAAGAAGGATACCTACTGTTTAACTTCGCAAACATTCGTACATCTTTGTATAACATATTTGATTATTAATTTCTTTACTGTAA
>JAGFPH010016490.1:0-12821 GCA_018207615.1 Philaenus spumarius
ATCAACCATGTTCATCCATCTAGCAAGTACTTTACAGTCAAGACCCCTAACCTGAGAAATTAATGTAGTATAATATTAAAGGTAGTTACAAATATATAAATGCTAAAAGAGCATATAGAAAAGTTATATGTGGATTATTAATTTTTTATATAAGAGTCAAATGAAGGTGATTTTTAAGGTTGTCATATATGAGGTTTTAAGGTGTAAGGTGAAGTTGTACGTTGATGTTAAGGTGGAGTTCTACGTTGGATTTAAGGTGAGACAAATGATGTATAATTTTTTATTATGGAGATAGAAGAGTAAGGAGAGTTTTTGATGATAGTTGAGTTATAGTAATGAGCGACGGTTTCTTTTTAAAGGTGAATAAATAAATGAAGTAAAGGTGAAGAGAACAATAATCCACATATAGCGTTTTATTAGTTTGAATATTTATTTTTTATTGTTACAAGTTTTTCGAAAACCCATTTTTTAACAGTTTATTTTTTATATTTTCATTTTTGTAACGCTTATCGTTACACAGTACTGGGAGAGTATCAGAACATATTTTTGTTGTAGTAGTGGTATAAGTAATTGACTATAGTTATATTTAGTTTTACATATTTTAAGAGATTAGGTTTGAACTAGTTTTAGTGGGCTTAAAGTGGTGAAAAAAAGAAAGAAAAACATTAGGACAACTGAAGAGAAACATGAAATTAGAATAATATTTTTAAAATAAAATTTCATGGTAAACTCTATCTGAGCATAGTACTACGCCAACAATCTAACAATTTTGTATTGTCTTATATATTTCTTTTAAAAAATGTGTGCATGGTAATCATTCCGGCTTTCCATTTTTTGGGGCCCACCCTGGTGAACCGGTCCCACTTTATGCTTGAAATGACAGGTTTTACTGTATTCACACAAGGAAAATACAAGTACAGTCAACTCCCGATTAAACGGGATCGGTTTATACGGGTTGCAGCTCAACCGGGATCGTCAACCGGGTTGAGAGACGAGAGAGGTGGTGGGGCAAGAAGTGAAAAAATGCGGGTGACAGGAGGGCGGGCGGCCTTGTAGCAAACGAATAACGACTAACACGAAACTGATGCTACTGCAATCACGAGTAGCATCTAATCACGTTTTGTTAGAGAATAGAGTAGCAGTTACTAAGTAGCAGTTATGTTATTGACGTAACATCTCTAGCCGAAAGTGACACATGGCACAGCTCTGAGTTACGTCGAAGGCCTTCTTGACTATTTAGACAGTCAAGCTCGAGTTACAAAAAATAAGATCCACAATTTTGAAAAAGGAAGCAAACGTGAAAAAACAAAAAACTCTGACGGACTATTTTACTCGTTGTTGAACATTCTGGACTATTTTAATCGTGTTTGAACATTGTAAATAATATATTGCTGAACTGCTATTTCAATCTAAATAATGCTCTGTGTTTGTAGTTTTTTTATGTTTTAGGAGTGATTAAAGGTACAGTATAACCATTATGTTTATAATTCTTGCATAATACCTTGTATTTGGGCCCTATACTATAACGAATTGCTTTAACCGGGATTTCACATTATCCGTGATGGTCTTGCCGGTAATTATCCCGGATAATCGGGAGTTGACTGTATAAATAATATTTACTTGTGTTTGTTAACTTACAGGTACACTTTTTACCCAAAACCGACCTTCCCTTTCTAAAATAAATTACTAATAGCTTATTAGTAATAAGCTATTGTTCTTTCTTGAACCCTTTCCTGCATGTTTCCTCATGTAAAAAATTATAACAATATTGTTATTTAAAACAATCAAAGCGAAAAGTTTAAGAATTTATACATTGGATATAATTTTTTTAATACTGTTATAAAATTTACAAATATGTCTTTGAAATATCTAACTGACTTTTTATTATTCTCTTATACTAGTTTTGAATATGAATTATTTTTGTTTGAAAATGTGCTAAAATTGTGTTATCTAGGATTCGGGATTAAGACCCAGCTATTGATGTGTGTTATACAACACTTTAGAACCATCTTCATCAGTCTAACTCTAAAAATTTTAAGATAAAAAGGCAAGAAAAATTAAATTTTACAAGTTTTTAGCTTTATTTTAGTTTCTAGAATTTTTTTCTACATCATTTACTTATGTGATGAACATGTTTTCAAGAATTTTGGTAATCAAAATGACTTTAATTTTTCTAGAAAAAAGACTGGGCTACAAAAGGACACAAAAGGCCATCGATATTAGACAGAGACCGTGAGAAAGCTTTATCAAAAATTGCAACTAAGTAAGTTTTTTAGTTTATTTACAAACTTCTTGTTACCTACAGCTTAAGGTTTCACTATTTCATATTTTGCAATCTTTTAAATTTGCAAACTATATTAAAATACTTGATGGAATAAAAGTTGAGTTCACTTTCACAAATAATACTTTTATTTACTCAGAGTCGTTTCAACAACAATGTCGTCATCTTTAGTCACTCACAAGCAATAATAATTATGCTACTGTATAACTATTATTATACAATGTTTAGTAATTTAATATGAGACTACTACCTTAAATTGGTTCTAACGTTTGTTTTCTTTTGTTTTAGACATGTTTCTCAACTCCATCTCAGTATTCACTCAATAGAGGCCATCAAAACATTAACACAACACAAACAATGCATAAATATACCTATTTACACTACTTAAAGTTAATGCACACTGTTACATGTCCTGCAAAACACTGGCTTTGGTTAATGAACTTCAAAATATTGTTAAGTAAATAAGCATATTATTTTTGAGAATTTGTGTTCAAGTTTTATTCCATCAAGTATATATATTTTCTTACAAGTCAAACTCAATATTTACTTATAATATTGCAATGGCTTCCAAATATTATTTTGTACGATTTGTTTTACAATTTAAAATGTGTTGAATAACTACAATTATTTTAAGTTTATTTTTAATTTTAAGATTATTTCTTGTAGCATGGGTTGCAGATTCTATTTCTTCCAGTATGAGACAAATTACTATTGACTAGAACATTGTTCAGATTTAACTCAGCTCTAGTTTGTAATAAGAGAAGTTAGAATGCTCTGGATATTTTCGTTAGTCCAAAACGGCAAAAATTCCAAATCCATGATTAATGTTTCTCTTAAACACTAACAGTGAAAAATGAATTTATGGATGGTATCTTACTGTCATTATATAAAGGAAAAGCCTGTTTATCAAAGATAAAGATAACTGATTAATTTTAAATCCTACTCTGGTTTAGCAATAATGTACTGAAATGAAAATCTCTAATGTAAAACCCTCATTTTATTTTGCCAAGAAATGATAGAAATTCTGTTTAAAACTTTTCACATAATGCATACATTCCTATAGTCAATCTTGGTTTTAATGGTCTCGGCTGATGCATTAACTCCGACATAGTGTCTTTTTTTTGTCCGGTCAATTCCTTATCAATTACGTTATCAGAAACCCCTGTTTTATCGTCAATAAGCATTTTAACCTCTTGGTTGTTGAGACATAAATCTGCGATATATTTTACTTTCATTTTATTACAAATATTAAAATTAAAATTTTATGTAAATATATCTTACTGTGTAGTAAATATCACCTATTATTAAGATCGGACGGCACTGAATAAATAAATTTACGACTGGCTGTGTAACTGAACCTGTGACCTTGCTGGGGAAACGTTAAATCGAGACAAAAGCACAGGATAAACCACTTAAGTTGTATAGAATGGCGAGAAAGTTTGTTGTGATCAGGCAACTGCCTCCATCCCCACAGTGTTTTTGGAGCTTTGCATCCTCAGTCAACATAATTTGGGGGTGTAACAAAGGGTACGTTTTAAATGACTCGAAGATTAAAAACTGTTAGTGCTTGTGGGTAACAGCCTTTACATGGTCTGTATGTTAACTTAAAATTTGTTTGTATTTGCTTTTTTTTATGGTACAGTATTTAAAATTGTTTATACTAGTGGACATGGCAATGCTTCGCTATTGCTTGATTTACCTAACCTAAAATTATATTCAGTTTTTGTTCCAAATCAGTTGTTGATCAAAATCAGCTGTTGATCAAAATCAGCTGTTTTAAGCTTTTCATACGAACAGCTGTTTTTTGTGCCCCTGATAAAATCAAAAGAAATCTTTCTTCTTCTTCCTTAAGATTGACCTTCCATAAGATTAACATGGCAACTTTGAGGGCCACTGGGGCGAAGCCCTTAACATACATTGAGCTCATTTTAAGGGAAGCACAACTTCAGAGTGAACTCTGTAAAATGACACCAAAAACATCAAAATCGGTTAAAAACTCTAGGAGGAGTTCTACTCACAAAATAACCCCTAGTAAATTAATTATGTATAGATTGTTATTTGAATAATACTGAAATGTTTAACACTAGAATTTATTTGTACAGTTAAATTTATTGTTTCAAAGTTTAATTGTTCACTAGCAAAAAGTTTCAAAAATTGTTCATGGAACAGGTGGTATCTGTAATAAAAAAACTGAGGGAGGTTTCGGAGGCTAAATGTTCACAAATTGTACAGTTACAGCTAATGAATATATTTCTTCATTAAATTATTACATTGTGCGATTAATACACACACTTCTACGAGCAGATAACCTCATTGTCATGCCTCCATATCATATAGGCTTTAGTTAGCCTACCCATTTTAACCTAATAAAATAGTACATCTTTTATAGCCTAGAGTTTGCAGCAATGCCACATTAATCCAGATAAAAGTATATGGTAGTAGTGTTAAAACCCTCTGAGGATGATGACCATGTCATCGAAATGTACATAAGGGTAACGTATTAAACATAACTTACAATTTAGTTGTTTAGTTATTGTTTTTGTTCCTTGTTTTGTGGTTCTTGTTTTTATTTAAATCAGTGTTATTTGTTTAATAAAAGTATGTTTTACCGTATTCCACTTTGTGTATAGAAGAAATGCTTGTAGTGTCTATGCACATTTACATTCATTATATCCATGTTTTGTTAGTACATTTAATAATTCGATCGAGCAACTGAACCTAAGTTGAGCGAATTTCCAAAATTAAGTTATGTTTTAGGCTTTCAAAATACTATTTGGGAAATTGGTAGCTGCCTCAGTGCACAAAATATATTAGTAGAACTTGTTTGCACCTCACCCACCAGCTGCTCCGGCTCATGCACTTCTTCGTTCCGCTATCAACGGGAAATCTTGCGGCCTTGGAAATGGGCTGCTTCGCGAGTTTGCTTCCTAGCTGTCAGTCTCGGATCAGATGATCCCCCGGGTATAGAAATGAACCAGGTACTTTTATGGTATTTTACATTTTGAGTGATTGACATAAAAGAAAGAAGAAAAAATGTGCAGAATAATCTCCTTTTTTTATAAAACCCAAAAAAAATTATTCTTGTACGAAAAATCTCATAAAAGTTTTACTTCTAGTCAAAAAACGTGTTTCTGGTTGTTAGTTTTGATTGGCTAACGATCTCGTCCGAGCGAAATAGAAAACCAGTGTGTGTACCAAATTGGGGCCGAATCGGAAGGAAAATACAGCCAGTAGCATGTAAACACATATAAATACGGGGTGGTATGGAACTAGCGTTCAAATTTGTTTGTGGTGATAGAACAACCTAAATGCAACTTAAATACACAATTTTAAAAATTCTACTTCACACATCCACTTAATTTTTTTTTCTAAACTGTACTTTTACCCAAAAATTTAGAATTTATGGGATATTTCAGGGTTTTTATAGCATTTGCTTCTCTCTAGCAATTTTTTAGAGAATTGTGCATGAAATATTTTTTTTTTCATTTTTTAAAGAAAGTGATAACTTTACAGTTCTAATGGATTTAATAAGTGATTATGTAGTTTCTAGCTCATTAAAACCTATTTGTCCTTACTTGAAATTTAATGTAGAATACGATTGTAGTATTAAAGTTTGACAAATGTTTCGAAATATCCCATAAATTCTAAATTTTTGGGTAAAAGTACAGTTTAGAAAAAAAATTAAGTGGATGTGTGAAGTAGAATTTTTTAAATTGAGTATTTAAGTTGCATTTATGTTGTTCTATCGCCCAAAAGAAAATTTAACGTTCGGTCCAGACCACCCCGTATATTTATATACAATTTTTAATGACATCAGAAAACGTGTTCTGGGGACTATGATTGGTGCTCATTGACCACTCCCGACTGTATTCGTACCATAAAAGTCACTGCAATTGCTCTTATTGCTTTTGGAAATTCGCTAAAAAGTGTGGTATCTATAAAAGTTTATTTACTAAACTTAGGTATAAGTAAATAGAACCGTCTGAGGAAACAAACTTGTTACAACATTTACATTTAAAATTATTTGTTTTTATTCTAGAGGAGTGGTGCAACTTTTCAATGCTGTCCGTCAACACCAGAAAACAATGGGAACAGAATTAAAGAAAGCAGGTCCTTTAGAATATAAGAAGGACAAAGTAATGAAATCAATGGACAAAAGATCTTTCCTAGATGTTTTAATGGGTAATGCAAAGAGTTATCCAGTAAGTGATTTGATGCCTGACAAACCTAAGGTAATTATAATTATTATTTGGGCCCTTTATTTAATCTAAAATAGATATTATTCTTTTCTACATTTGTGTTAAATGAACAATGTTCATATTTCTTTATATAATTGTTTGTAGAATGATTGTCCTGGGACACAAACATCCATCTTTATAATAACAAATGTATAAAATATTTTCTAGGTATTACCGATGGTTCAGTAAATTTGAAATAGTTGTGCAATGGTTATATGTTATTGTTTTGCACAAGTTGAAAGGGAAATTTTGTGTTAATGTTGTTATTTTTTCATTAGGAAGAAGATAGTAAACCACCAACATGGGATATATTAAGAGATAATTTTATGATGGGTGCAAAACTCAAAAACTGGGACAAAGAAGATGTAATCGAGGTAAAAGAGGAGACTCCTACATAGTTTACGTTAATAAAATGTATATTTGTGAATATTCAAATGAAAGTATTTTTTTATTTTTACATTCCTGTTATCTTTTTTATGTTTACAAATTTTTTATTTCCTTTTCCAATTTCATACTTTTGATCTGGGGACTCTATGTTTTGAAAAGATTTAAAGAAATTATATGCATCTATGAATTTCTATAAATGGTGGTGTTGCATATTCTCTTGAGTTTGCCACGGACTTTCCACGTCAGTCAAAACCATTAAAAACGGAATTTTGAACCAGGGTTTTACTCTTAATTTTTCCAGTACCAAAACACTACCGGAAGTGATAGGAATTTTCACTTTTGCTAAATTTTCACTTCTAAAATGCCTACTTTACGTATCTTAGGGAGTTTGAGGAGGCAGATAATATGCTTACTTCTATAAGAAAAGTACACTTGCATATGCAACTATTTGTGTACTTGTATGTAGCACATAGCAAATTTTAGAAACACATACTATTTTAAGCAAAAACTTGGCAAAATATCTCTTATTTAATCAATCATTATTATTATTGAGCCTTTATAAGAAATTTAAATGCAACCAGCCACTTTTTAGTTTTTGACAGTTTAGCGCACGAGTCCAGGCGCAATCGTATGTCGATGAGCACAATAAACACAAGCAACTTGGTAAATCGCCATGCGGCCGGTGTTCTGGTATCTACGTTTAAATATTTGCCTCTTTCGGGGCACCTTTCGACCTTGTATTTGTGACGGCGTTTGTCAGTGTACAACCATTGTTTGAATGAATTCCGTGTTGGGCTCTCATTTGGGATATTTATTTTTTAATTAATTAAATAAGTTATATAATGAGTGTGATTGAGGGAGTGGATGGTCCAGTGCAACGTTAAAACAAAATGTAAAAAATTAATTAATAAAAAGCAGTAGCGGAATGGCGTTCCGGCAGCAGTAAATCCCTGCTTTGAACTTGATACTCTTAGAATTGTTAGCTTCTAAAAGGAACTTGGTATGTGATAGGCAATAGGCAGTTGATTTACCATGTTGATTATTGTCATGGTTACACAAGCCACCAACCTATGGGACAAGAGATGGTTTACTTCGTTTTTTTTGTGTTCTTAAAAACTTGTACACTGTAATGTTTTTGTGTGCACTTTACACTATAAGTTTTAATAGTGTAATTATAAGGAATCAT
This sequence comes from Philaenus spumarius, assembly GCA_018207615.1. Classification (NCBI taxonomy): domain Eukaryota; kingdom Metazoa; phylum Arthropoda; class Insecta; order Hemiptera; family Aphrophoridae; genus Philaenus; species Philaenus spumarius. The sequence continues at coordinate 8,093 of JAGFPH010016490.1, forward strand.
GCCGTTGTACACCATTAACAAGTCCTTATTACGAGGGCATGCCGCTTTTAAGCTATAGTTTTAATAGTGAATTGTATTGTGCAGCAGATAATTTTGAATAACAACTATACAAACTTGAAATTTTGTTTACTTTGTTTTCTTATGTTTGTGGTTAAAATTTGTAAAGTAACTGTTTCCTGCATCGATGCAAGGCGCTTCGTTTTACATATTCCTACTGGACACAAATTGGAACAAGTAAAAAGTACATCTATTCATTTAACCACAATATTTATTAAACCATTCTGTCTACTTAATTAAATTAATAATTCAAGTTAATTATGTTTTAATGCAGTGGCGTAGTAACGGGGGAAATTTCGACATGGGACATAATCATGTTTAACAATGCAATTAAAAAAAAAAAATGTATTATCAGTGGTGAATATCTTTTGAGCAGATCAGAATAATAACAGTTTTTCTTTGCTTTTGGAGCACAATGAGAATTCGTTCACCCCACCATTTATTACACGTCCAGTCAATAAAACGTATTACCTATGTTGCTATGTTAAGATCGGTGAGCTTGTACGAGCGCGTTAAGACAAAAAAAAACAGTACCGCGCAGGCCCAGCACGGTTTACATTGTCTCATGTATTTGTTTCTATTCCTTTCTTTTAAGCACTCTTATCTGTACAAGCCAAGCTGAACCGGTCAGTAGAAAGCAACTTCATTCAAAATGGATTGTTGGTTGATTAAGCGCCCGAAATGATCAAACGGTGGAAGCACTGGATCTCAATCTATTGCCTCAACGAGTAATATCGACAATAAAGGTAAGATGTTACTTTTGGTAAAATAAAAAATATCGACTGGTTGATTCTCTGTAGACCCTACTTTTGTCACTGTGAGAAGGGGTCGTACTTTTGGTTTTGTCAAGATTTTAACTTTCTAAAACTGCCTCCAATCACGTCACTCTTATAGTTTCGAAAATTTAAAGTTTTCTGTAAACCTTTGCAATTGGACAGTTTTCAACCAATGAGAAAGTACATTTCGATTTGTATAGTGATATTTATTTAGTTTTGAAGAGAAAACTCTAACCTACATAGTCCTGGGAAATATAGACATTTGTTGAAATCAACAGGCGCTGTTCCCACGTCCTCTTATGCGTGTTCCCATAGCCTAGACAGAGACACTAAATTTATACACTTCTATTTAAAACTCAATTACAAAAATTTAGAAAAAAATGTACTACTTTTTATGTAGGCCTAAATTTGAATTATTTTCTTCCGTTACTCAACAATTTTTTGTTTCTTGAGCTAATAACATTGAAAATATTACATTCTTCAATTATTTCCTGCCATACATACATTCTTTGAACCTTTCTCTACAAAAAAGCTATGAAAACACTTTTGGATTAGGGTATAAATTACTATAGTGAATTTTTGAAAAAATACTTGCAAATGCACCGAAGTGACTTGGCATTCAGGCATTGCAAAAAATTAGCATAAACAATTGTAGGGTTAAATTAAATTGTTAATATTATTTATAATTAATCTATTGATCTGTTATGAAATATTTTATATTATCAGTAATCACTCATTAAAAATGTTTCAATTGAGTATACTCCAATATTTAATATATGACTCATTTATCTTTTTTACTTATAACTTATCCCCCCCAAAAAAACTTCTTATTATGCCCCTGTTTTAATGAAATGCAAATCATGAAGATGTATGTGAAGTAGAATTAACTTGTTCAATAAACTGTACTTCTCAGAATATTAACAACTACAGTTTTTCAGTATATTCAGACAAACATCCAACTGTGGTTTTATAAATTCAGCAACCAACAGAAGTAAGTTACATGTTGGTCACCACAGTAAATATAGTGTTTCTATTCTAATAATTACTAAACCCAGACCAATTAAATGACAATCTTCACTACCTATCAAAACTTCACTTGTACATTTCAGCGATGATTGTCATTTAATTAGTCGGTGTTTAGTAATGATTCAGAAACACAGGCTGTCATAGGTTTAAATATGCTGTTTGCATTAGATTTTCAGTTTTCCATGCCTCTGCTTCAAAAATTTCAGACAGTATACAGACAGAAAAATTCAGACAATTGCATGACAATGGCCCCTGTGGTAATACTGTATATGTTAAACCATTTAACTTCATTAAGAAAAATCCTACCACTTGTAGTATTTGATGAAGGTAGGCTGAATGTAAGTGTGTGAATTCTTGAGTTAAATGTCCACAAATACTTGACATGAGACTCTCATTCATCCTCAAGAGCATGTACAATCTTATATTTAAAAGTAAACAATGCACGCCAGGTAAAGGTTTAAATCAATAATTTTAATAACCACGGTATTTATTTTTGGCACCGCAGTAATGATACAATTTACTGCCTTCAAGAATAGATTAAATGTATACATGGTTTATACCTTTCATATTTGGTAACTTGAAATGGTACTTCAACTTTTGTATAGTTAAATTACTTGAGTAAAATAGTGCATAGTATGGTGCAGTTAGTTAAAAGTTAGGACTATATTACGTAGCACAGCTAGTATAAAGAAGAAGAAAGTTTTAATGATTTGCAAAAACAACTTTCCTTTATAAAATAAACGGTATCAGTCAACTGACACAAACTTTCTCCCAACTTACTGTAGTCAAAATAATATTGTTTTCAATCATTTTATTTATTACTTTTTAAAACAAAACAAAAAAATAATATTCTACCTACTTCAATCGTATAAAAAAATTATTGTCCTAGGCGGGATTCGATCGCGCGACCTTTGAATTACTGGCCGTGATCGCTACCATGGTGCTACCCCGTGCGGCCGCCGCCGTGATGCTAGATTGTCAACATAAACTTGTTTATTTTTAAACATTTCCCCATAATTATAAAACGCCGAAGTTTTGATAAAAGCGGGTGGTGTCATTTTGTTTGGCATCTTAAGCACTATAAATACTGAAAATTTGATCAAAATCGTTAGAGCCGTTTTTGAGAAATTTGCATTTTTTATGGGTTTTTAGGGGTAAATTACCCTTAAAAATTACAAATTCAAAAAAAATGAAAAAAACGCCTGGAGATATTAGGGTTTAGTACCTACATACCAAATTTCATGAAAATCGGACCAATAGTGTCCTCTCTGGTGGTGTATACATACTGACAGACAGACACCACTCTAAAAACACTTTTTTGGGTTCAGGGAGCACCAAAACAAAAAATTCCACTAAAAATATTTTTGGGTTCAGGGAGCACCAAAACAGATAATTCAACTGAAAATTCAAATTCGAACATTTTTACGAAAACAATACTTTCTCCATATACTACGTATAGGGTGGAGAAAGTAAAAATGATTAAATGCTTTGTCATTTAGACAACAAACTCATTTGTTAGTTGTAGTGGGCACTAGGTTTCTGTCAGTGTAATTTGATGAACTTTCAAATAATTACACGATAGTGGCCTCTGAGGATAATATGGTTAAGTCTATGACTTCTGTCAATGTTGTTAAAAAGTCCTTTGAGCTCAGCAGGCCACCATTGTTTTGGTCTGATTTATATACAGCTCAAGCTGCGATTTTTCAATATAAATTGGAAGGCTACTACTGTTACCATACCTGACGTCATTCGTATTAATGTTTTAAATAAATCATGGATTAACGATCTCACCGCGGATGATGCTATCTATTGTAACACATTCAAGCAAACAGAAACAAGTTACTGCACTCATTCTAGCAGTGTCACTGAGGTTTTATCAGTCCAAAGTCAGATTAAAACCTACAAACGTAAATGTTTACAAAACGTGTACGTTCTTTAAAAAATTTAGTGTAATTTTTTAATGTAAAAATGAGCGATAGTAAAGCGTTAGGATCAGAACAAGAAATGATTGAAGGTGATATTGATAAAAATGATGAAGTTAACTTTGTGGATTTGTTCAGTGAAAATAACTTTTTTGGAGTATTCTGATTGAGAACAAGTTTTAATAGAAGCTACAATAAAGGAAATGGAAATAGATTGTGATCCCTAAATACTTATTTATTATTATAACATTTTATGTAAAAAGCAATCCTAAATAATTAGAGTTGATATTGTACTAAATTTATCATGTATTTCAATAAATTATATATTTTGTACTTTTTCATTTCAAAAGGTTACTTTCAAAAATTCATTTATAAATATTTAAAAAAAATTAAGGCTGAATGTAGGCCCTAAGCAGTCTGTTGGATGTAATTCCAAGATAAGTTGCAGCTGTAAACATATGTTAGGCCTACCTTTCGAGGGTAAAGGGTTAATAATTTAATAACATGAAGTAGACATTTAAAATATAGTTTTGGCTTGAGGATAAACCATGCTGATGACAAAACTTATTTGCTGTGAATTCAATCGGCAAATTCTACAATTATTGTATTAAGCCGTAATTTGAACACGTAGGGAGTATCACAGTATAACAATAGAAACTGAAGGATTGTATCTTGAGAGTGTTGTATGAGTACTGTTTTGATTCCTATAAACAAAATGCTAATTTATCACCTTTACTGCTAGCCATGTTTATTACAACAGACCATAGCCAATCTCTAATTTTAAATAAAATTATGATCTTTTAAAAATCTTTTGAGTACCTAGTCCTTCACAAATACAGTAAGACCTCGATAATCGATAATAATAATTAATATGATTCCCTGGATACTGTGTAAAGATAAGGGTAAAATAGTTGTCACTCATCATCTATGTTAAAATCAAACTATTCT